>VZTH01002852.1:2174174-2266167 GCA_013397815.1 Aleadryas rufinucha
ATATATGAAAACTCTTATGTACAATTGTATCAAATACTTTTCTCTTTACACAATAATCCCTTGCATTTATGTGCTTCATATGCAAGTTGACTTTTGAACACTTCATACTTCTCAGGGAAGTTTTAAACTATGTACAATCAGATGACGCTCGAACAGGAGTTTGTTCCCCATACAAGCTTGTTTCTCATACCTCAGTTGGTTGCCTTTGCCAGGCCATCAGTTTGAGATTCGAGGTAGAAGTAAGTAGCCTATATACTCTGTGCAAAAAAAAAAATTTTAAAAGTAATAGTGTGTTTGTTAATTTGCACGTGGCAGTCAGTGTGTGCTCTCAGTCCAGAGACCTGTTGGGTAGCTTGGGCTCGTGAGCGGAGTTGCAGGGCTGGGCTGCGGTGCCGTGTGGCAGGAGAGCCTGCTCCACCTCTGCTTCCCTCTGCAGATCCAGTAGTGCTGGGGACATTTCGGGAAGCACATTCAGTTGCTTTAATGACCCTCCTGCTGGTGAAGCTCTCACCAAATTAAGGTTGTTAAGCTCTGAAGGCTTTGCTGCTGCTTGTGAAGAGCCTGCAAAACCCCAAAGGATCAGCATGGTTAGGTGATGCGCAGCCTGCCATCTTCCATGACCCTGGAGGTCTTTCCCAAGCTTAATGATTCTATTCTGTGCTCAAACCAACCCCACTGCTGCCATCCATGCCTGTGAGCTAGTTGAAAGGGCTGAGGGGAGCACATGGGGCTGTACTACAGCCCCGACGGGGATCAGAGGTGAGGTCAAGGAAGGACGTACCGTGCGTGTCTGCGAGCAGTGGGCCGGCCATGCCCTCCGGCCTTATCCTGTCGTGGTTGCTGGGGTAGAGGGTCCCGTCTGTTTCCACCCTCTTGCCACTGGCAATCCCATTGCAGGGCTGAGCATGAAGAAGGCTGGTGCCTGCACCCCTCTTCCTGTGGCGCTCCTTGCTGCTCAGTGCATTGGGGTGGGTGTTTTCCACAGTCTTTAGGCTCTCGGAGTAGCACTCGGAGTCCTTGGGGTAGATGTGGACGTTCATGCTGTCCGTGCTGCTGCTGCACTCCGTGCACACCACGGGCAGCCCGTAGCCTTTGGGGGAGGAAGGGAAAACCAACAAGTAGGAAGATGAGCAGCTGGAAGTGGTCAGCACTGGAGCACACACATCATGGAAGGAAAGGGCAGTTCTGTGTAGTTCAGTGGGGAATCTCTCACTAAATAATGTGGACACTTTGTGGTTTTATACAGGGCTACTGCACACCCAGTTTTCAGAACTCTCTAGCCACCATCACTAAAGGTAGCTCTAATTAATAGCTTTAGTTAGTTAGGGATTCTTTTTCACTCCAAAGAAGTTGTAACTTTCTTTTTTTTTAAATAAACTATGCATTTATTTCCTTTTCCAGACTTTCTAATCAGGGTAGAAATGCAAAGTGGAACTTTCCTGTAGCTGCTTTAAAATACCAAGTCACCTTTCCTATTTTTATGCTGCTGCTTTACAGGGATCATCATCAGCTCACACTGTTATCTCAAGATATATTATTACTGGTAGTGGGAACAACAGATGAGCAGAATTCAAAGCAGCAAGGAGTTTCTAAATGTCGAAAGTTTATTTCCTTAGTGCATTCCACAACTTTCCATTATTAAACTTTACATTAGTTTCTCCTAGGGAGAAAATTTGTTTCATTGGCTGATATTCTGTGGCTTTTACAATACAATGTGAGAACAGAAAGCACATCCTAAAAATAGAAAAGTATAGCATGTATAGTATGGAGTGTAGCACCATAGAAATTGGCAAAGAGCAGAGGCAGGTGTAGTGCCCAAAACAAATTTTAAATTTTGAAAATAAATAAATAAAAAAGCTGAGCTTTGAAGTCAACAGCCCTTTTAAAAGAGCATGAAAAAATTTAACACCTTCAGTTTTGAAAATGCTCTCATATTTTAGGAATATCTCAAATCAAAATTCCCATCAGCCAGCTGCACAGAATGGCAGTCAGGAGCTTTACTCTGCCCCTTTCTGACAGTTCTTCAAATTCCAACTATCCACGCTTGAGAGAGGATCAAAGCAGGACAAAGTAAATTTTCTGGGCTTGCACCTGAGAATCATTCTGGGCTTTTTTTTCTCTGAAGGTAACAATTTCTGGTGTTAATGCTGTCTGACTTGGAGGGCTTTGTCATCTGTACAAACACGAAATGCCTTCCCAGATTAATGGGTTTTGTACCTGTCTTATCTGGAACAAGCATTCCATCAGCCATGTCCTCAGTTTTCCAAGTGTCTTTATTATAGCTGACACACAGCTTGGGCTGTCTGCAACCTACAGCGGGAGCTTCGACATCTGGACACCTTCCAGCATCAGTCTGACACATACCTGCAACAAACAAACCATCTGGTTAAAGATGGCTCATGTTCAGGGTTAAAGATCACAGCCCTCTCCTCACAGTTAGATGACTTGTAGGTCTTATTTCTACTGGAAAACGGAGAAAAAATAGCAGTGGAAATAATAGATAATTTTCAGCTAACATTTAACAGAATAAATGCTGCACAGTCTCAGGAGCATCTTAGTTCAGAACTCTTAACTTCTCCTTCCTAATATGCTGTGTTTAAATAGTGTAAAACCCCAACATTTAATTTCAAAGCCTGAAGGCAGGGACAGGCAATGCTAATGCATTTTCTAGTATAACTATGCATAACTCTGCTGCCAAAAAAAGAATCCAAAATTAGCAAAAAACCAGTCCTTAGGGCCTGACTGAGCAGTTTCTGAGGCAGTCAGCTTGTAGGAACACTTACTCCTGGGAGAGGAGAGCTCTGTGAAGTCAAACACCGATCCCTGCTCTGCATAAATGCAGCAGTTACATTATGAAGATCTCTCAGATAACTCAGAACAAACACAAACACAGAAGCACTCTGGGCTGTGATTTCTACCTCCCATATCAAGTTAAGATCCAGCATTACAGAATAATTAAACCATTTCTCACCATTGCTGTCAATGTGCCCTTTGGGCTGCTGGGTATCCACTCCGATGGCCACTTCCTGCCGCTCCGAGAGAGTCCCTTGGGAGGACAAGTAGCTTGGCACGTCAGGAGGCACAATAGTCTCATCTAGAGCAATGGGAGCAAGGAAAGGTCAGTTCCCAGCAAGATTTTCTAAGTAAAATCACATTTTCAAGGGGGATTTGGGACCAGATCTAGAACCGGTTATTTTCTGTAGGTGCAATGGGAACTGAACTGCCTAAATATTCCTTTCCCCTCAGAAGCCCCATTCTTGATTTTTCAAAGCTTAAAGCTGTGAGAGAGAGTGCTGATAAAGGCACTTTGAGTGTTTGCATGTGGCATGGTCAGTATATAGTAGGTGGAGTGGAACTATTTCTTCGGAATAAGTAAATCCTTCTCTTCCCCTGAAATTCAGTCCCTCCTTTGACTCAAGTCCTCTGCCTCCTGAAGTCAGGAGTAAAAGTATTCTGCAGAACAGGGTCTTTGATTCCCTTAAGCAGGAAGTAACTCTTAAGCCTCTTGGCTGTCCTTGGCTTTCTCCATTTTCTATCAGGCAATTTCAGTTTCCCTTGCCACACAAAACCAAGTGAAACTCAATTGTATCAGGCATGAAGCCCTGGATTTTCAGGACTGAAAAAAGAAGTTATGAAAGAATCCCGCTAATGCATCACACTGCTAATAGGCTATCCAAGACTTCCTACCTAACTCATGTCTTTAAAAGTCCTTTTGTACTCTATCTAAAGCTAAGTATAATACAGGAAGGCTGCAAATCCCAGCAGGCTGGGAAAGTCTTAGGCTGGTTCTTCCATACTTCTGTTTTGTTCAGAGGCTGTGTAAGGAGGTCAGGAGACTTTATTCTCACTGCAACACTTTTTTCAGCACCAGATTATCCCCTCTGAGTATCAGGAGAAAGCAATAAATGCTAATTCTTCCTCTAAAAAGTAACAGATATGCCCCCATCCGCAGGGCTAGCTCTTATAGCCAACATGGAAAAAGGGATTCCAGCTTCAAAGTCTAATCTTTCAAGTTTTGAATTTAAAATCTTTGAAAATACAGAATTCCAAAAAGTAAGACAGGTTCCCAGCATCATGGACATCGTCCAGACTGTCTCAAGAGTTATCATGTATGGTCATGGAAAACCAAAGTAAGCAAAGCAATGGCTGCAACTACTGCCAAGTGGAAAAGACCTTCCTGAAGAGCAAGCCAAGGGGAGAAATGCAGCTCTGAACATGCTTCAGCAGCAAGTAAAAGCTGGTTCCAGCTCTGTGAGCCAAGAGAACCAGAGAGATAAGCCAGCTGCAGTTCAGTGGATTGTGTGGCTCCCTGATGGGCCAGCTCAGCCTCAGTGGGACGTCTGGCAGCACTAAAGGTTAGAGGGGGCCTCAGGACACTGGAGCTACCTGTGTTGGTGACACTGTACTCTTCACTCTTCTTCCTGGTCTGGTAGATGATGCAGACCCAGACCAGGGAGGTGAGCACGATGCTGCAGACCACGGCGATGGTGATGATGCCCACGGTGGTGCGGTCCTTGCGGCAGCCCAGCGACTGCAGGATGCTCACGTGGCTGTGCGCGCGCTCCGTGCCCAGCGTGTTGGACATCTCGCACGTGTACTTCCCCGCGTCCTCCAGGACAACGTTCCTGACGATCAGCAGCTGGTTGCCCGAGGTGAAGTGGTGCCTTTCTGTCACCACCAGGGGCTGGTCACCTTTCAGCCAGGTGATGCGGGGCGGGGGGCTCCCCGTGGCTTTGCACTGGAGAGCCACGGTCTCACCGACAGACACCACGTGGTCTTCCAGCGGATGGACCAAAGATGGAGTCTCTGCAGGAGAACAAACACAGAAATTAATTCTTAGGGACAGTGTAACAACAGATTTAACAGCGCTGAACATTCCTGATGTTCCTACAGACACAGCAATGCACGAAGCAGGCACACGGCTCAGGAATATGGCAGCTGCACACCACAACAGATCTAACAACCACAGCCAAGGCATCACTTCCCACTAACAATTGGTGTTAAGTTTTCCCAACAAGAAACTTCTGAGGACATGGGCCAACAGCTGACAGGTGAATTATTTCATAGGGTAAGAGAGATGAAATGCAATTTCCTTTTGAAGTAATTTTCCCAGACAGCAAACAGGCTGGTTGGAGGGGCTTCCTTGGCACAAGAGGAGATGCAACATACAGCTCCTTCTCTTAACAGGTATTTTTCATGAATGAACTACAGAGTAAAAGAATGAAACAAGACTAAGCAGAACATTTGACTCTGTCTTTTCTTTATCTGCAAGTGGTGAAGAGCTTGAACAGCCATCCCTCCCAGTTCCCCCTTGCACTCGGCCTCCTGGGGCACTGGCGCATCTTACCCAGGACGGTGAGGGTGGCATTGGCGAGCACGGACCCCGCAGAGTTCTGAGCTGTGCAGCTGTAGACCCCCATGTCCTCGATCTTCACGTCCGTGATGAAGAAGACGTCGTCGTCGGGCATGACGTGCATGCGGCGCTCGCGGGCCGCGGGGAAGTCGGTGCCACCGTCCTTCTGCCAGGCGATCTGGGGCGTGGGGTGTCCCTCGGCCGCACACTCCAAGCGTGCCGTCGTCCCCGTCCGGCTCGTGATGTCGTGGGGAGTTTTGATAAATGACGGCAGCACTGATAAAAGAAAACAAGAAAAGGGCTTGAGCAATTCTGTGCGAGAAACACCATCTTCTGGGCAGTTCTGTTTTCCTTCCCACAGAGAGGATTAAGGTGACCATTACCCACGGGCAGGAGGATGCCCACCTGCTTCTGCAAGGTATCTCTGAACTGCTGGGGACTGACCCTGTGTTTCTACAGAGCACATGTGTCTGCAGAGTCCATGACACTCCCAACTCAGATCATTAGAGCTGGAATCAAAGCTAATTTTCTTCTGTGAAAATCTGGGAAAAAATCCATTGTCTCTCCTACAGAGAACTTCCAATCGCTACATCCCTCTTCTTTGCATCCCTTTGTTATTTTCATGTTTGTTGGGCAAAGAATCTGCCTGAGCAGCCAAAGACAGGCAGCTAAAGCTGTTACGAACATTCATGCTGAAGTGCTTGGTTGGATGGCAGCCAACACGAAATGGTGTGTGCTCCTCACAGGGCATTTCTCAGCATCCACACATGATACAGACAGCTGCTGTGCAGAGGTTAAGAGCTCACCATCAGGAACGGACCCTCGGGAGTAACTAAGTGGGTCCCAAGGAATTGCACCATGTAGGAGCTCAGGCTGAGGAGAGGAATGAGGAAGCAGTTCCCCCTCACCGTTAACAGTGAGTCGGGCCTTGTTGGAGTAGGTGGAGCCGAAGTGGTTGGTGATGACGCACTGGTACCGCCCCTCGTGCGCGAAGGTGACGTGCCGCAGGTGCAGGATGGTGGTGCACTCCATCACCTCCCCGTCCTTGGCCCGCACGTGCGCGAAGTTCTCGATCTCGGCGTTGTGCAGCATCTCGTTGTCCTTCTTCCACGCAAACATCATGGGGGAGCTGCTGCTGCTGGCGGCCAGGCAGGTGAAGCGGATGTCCTTGCCAAGGACGGCCACTGTCGTCTCGGGCTGGATGATGATCTGCGGCTTGGGGAAATCGTCTGGGAGGAAACAGCAGCAATAGTCAGTGCTGGGCTCTGAGGGGAGACTGGAGCGAGCCGAGAGGTGAAATAAGAAATAAGCAGTGCTCTGTAGAGTGCCACACACAACTCCATTGAGTGATTGGTTTATGTGGGATTATTGTTCCTCTGGTTCCTTCAGTGGGCTGAGATGGTCACCTAGTGACCTCAGACACCTACAAGACACCCAGCTCCTTCACCAACGTGGCTGAATCTGAGAAAGATGCTATGATCTGAAGAAAATATTCAGACCATATCCATGTTGTCCTTCCTTGTACAATCCATGCATGAAGAGCACGACTGAACTTAAAACCTCACCTCCAGACCTGTATTGGCATGAAGTAGGAGGGGAGAGGACACTTAAAGGGCTGCAAGTGTCACCTCTGGGGAAAATTTCTCATAGGAGGTTTTAGTGAGGTGGGGATTGGTCTCTTCTCCCAGGCAGTAGGACAAGAGGTAATGGCCTCAAGTTGTGCCAAGAGAGGTTTGGATTAGCTAATAGGAAACATTTCTTCCCAAAAGGGGCTGTCAAGCACCGGAATGGGCTGCCCAGGGACCAAGGCTGTGGTGGAGTCACCATCCCTGGAGGTATTTAAAAGATGTGTAGCTGTGGCACTCAGGGCCATGGTTTAGTGGTGGGGTTGGCTGTAGTAAGTTAATGGTTGGATTCAAAGATCTTAGAGGTCTTTTCCAGCGTAAGGGATCCTATGACCCAATGCAGCCCATGCTGTCCAAGCAGAAGCAGCTGTATTTGCCTGTCACCCGACCAGGGTGGAAAGCTTTGCACACTCGCTCTCTGCCCTGAAGACTGTTGGTTTTAGCAAGGTTCCAAGCAGATTCATTTATTAGATTTCTACAAATGGTGTAATTTAATATTTGACTAAGGTTTAATTAAACAGCCAGGCCTCTGGAACCAGGACTACTAGTGCCTGGAGGACTTGGCAGGCACCGGGAAGCAAAGCTGCATTTGCTTTGTGATGTTGCTGTGGGGATGGAGCCTTCAGGATTCCTTCTTCCAGATGAGCACAGCAAGCCTCCCTCCCAGCCTGCTCAGACAGAGGCCACCTAGGCAGAGCCTGCCACTGGGGGATCAGGAGGGACACTGGAACAAAGCTTCTGCTCCGTGTTCAGTGCAAATCATGCATTCAGCTCAGTTAAATAGTGTTTGCAAAAGCTCATTTTTCCTTCAAACAACCATGTGCAACTCCACCCAGGATCCTCACTGGTTGGCTCCACTGCACAGGGTTTGGCTCTCAAACCCGGCCTTTCTTTTCCCCCAAAAGCTGGATGCCTGAGCAGCATTGATTTGGCCTCCTCTGATGATTTAAATTTCTTATGAGAAAGGTAGTAGATGTTTATGTGTGCTGGGTATTAAGTAAAGCTGCTTTGAAACGATAGCTCAGGTGCAGAGTCAACTGCAGTATTTGGGTGGGCCTTACTGGCCCAAAAGAAGCAGCTGTGATGGAGGGATTCTCCTCTGGGTTTTGTTTTTAACTCTTTGTTGTTTCCAAGAGGGAGAAAAGATGGGTGAGGAGAACAAATCCACAGAAGAGCTCAGAACACTGCAGAAGGAAAAAAATTACAGCTGCAGTCTTGGTACTATCAAACTGAGAGGACTGGGGAAGTGCCTGTGCAGCCCCATCTGGAAGTGGAACAGGCCTTAGTCCCTTTTGATTTAATACTCAGGGAGCCCTGTAAGCAATGCTCTGGATGCAAGCAGTGCGCTGTGTGGTTTTGGTGGGAAATAAATCGTAGCCAATGACAAATTTTTAAAATGCAGGCTTGGGCTTCCTTTGATCCCACTGAATAACAAAACAAAACAGAAACCCTCTCATAATAACATGCTGGTAGTCAAAGAAAATGTTTCCCAAGTGACTCCTACCCTTCATACAACCTCAAAACACGCAGGCAAGACTTACCACACACAAAACTCTCTGGCTGGATGGCAAAAATGCTCTTGCTTTTCAGTGACTCAGGATGGGCACAGGTGGCCACCACGAAGGACTGCAGCTCCTTCTCCACTAACCACTGGGGCAGCCACTTCAGCTGGCAGTCGCAGAGGAAGCTGTCGCTGTTAATGTGGCTGCAGGGAAACAAAACCAACACGAGCCTGCTGTGAGTCCTGCACGGAGGGAAGGCTGGGAGGCTCACAGCCCTTTCATGTTAAACACATTCCTCCCGCCCCCCCAGCATGGGTGGAAGGAAAAAAAAGGACTGCAGGGATGTCCTCGAGGCACTAAAGATGTTACAGATGTGACACATTTAAACAGCATTTCATCTCCACACAGACAAACCCACTGCTGTACTGCAGTCACACTCTGTAGCACCTTGTAGTTATTAACCAGCTGCCAGAGTGATCCCCAGGAACAGACAAGCAATGTCAGTGAGTTCCTCCTCTGCCCCTGTGGTTTGAGCATCTTTGGTGGGGACCAAATTCAGCACTTTACTGCTGAACAGAGAGAGGACACCCAACTCCCACTGTAAGGCCTCGAGTTCCCTGCATGGCAGAGCAGTAAGCGGAGAGGCCCTGCCTTCCACTGGATGAACCTGGAGTTGTGTTTACTGATTAACAGAAGCAGTAGAGGAGAAATGACCAAAGATATTTGTGTAAACCCCACATAAACAGTAACTAGTCTGGAAAATAAAACACAAAAAACATTTCTCAGCATCCTGAGATGTTGAGAAATCTTGAGTTCCAACCCCACCATTGAGGGATTCTGTAATTCTGTGATCCAGCACTAGCTTAGCACCTTCTGTTAGGAAAAGAGGTGTGAAAAAGGGGCAAAGAAAAAGGGAGCTTCAGGATTAGTATGGATTTTTTTTTCAGTATTCTGGGCCAAATTATGGCTCAGCATCATCAGCATCTCTGAGGCCAATGAAGAGCTGTAAATTTACACAAACATGGCATTCAGACTTTGCTCTGGTTTGCAAAACTCAGTCTGATCCTTGGAATTAAATGTGAGGATGCCTCAGAGACTGGGAAAATTCCCCAGAGAGAGCTCCCGCCCTGCAATACTAGAAGCTATGCAAGACCAGGGTATCAAGAGCACAGCAGAATCCCAACTCCAGCACTGTAAGATGTGAATCTCCTGCTATTTTTCTACCCAATATCTCAGGAAATCCTGAAGTTTGAAATGAGCAGGAAAGGGAAAAAGAAAGAAACGGACTGGAGAGGGAGGGAATATAGGGATTTGATTTTTCAAAGTCATCCACTTTGCTGTTCTAGAAAGATGTGTAGCCTCTAACACACACGATGGCATAAAACCCTCCTGGCTAGTTGGGACAGGTCACAAGATCCTTCAGCACAATGCATTCTGCATGTAAATGCCCTCTAGCTGAACTTCTCCATTTTATAAACATTCCTTCACAATATCTGGGATCTCACTATCTCTTCCTAATAAGATCAATCTTTCATCTCAATTTTGTTTCAAGAGCCAGTGCAGAAGATAAAGTTTTTAATCACACAACAGACGTGCAGTGTTTATCTTCTTCATTGCCAGTCACTGGTATCAAGTGTCACTGCTAACAGTGACCATCTGATTCCCATTTCCAATGTCAGGAGCAAGAACTTGTACCTGCCCAAATACCAAATCAGTGATTTGGTGTTCCACAGACACTGCACTGCTCTAGGGCATAGCAACACACTGACAGTGGATTAAATATTTATGGGGAAGAAGAGAAAAGGAAACCAGGCAAGACTGGAAACAGTGTCTGATAACAGTGCAGAGCCCCAGCCTGGAGCACAAGCGGCAGCTCTGATAACACATCCGTATTTTTACACCGAAAAGCTGGATGACAAATGGATGCAGTTCAAATGGTGCTTATCACTGCAGTATCATTCCTGTGTGTGAACCCTAAACACAGGTACAGCAAGGGAGCAGATGGGCCACTGGGAATTAAACCCATGGTGGTGTGAGCAGGAGAGCTGGCTAATAGGACCAGGGCTGGACTTCCAGAATGGAGATGAATAACTGCACAGGCACAAACCTGCTGGAAGATCCTATTCTGATGATCTAATTTCACTCACTATGACATGCAAGATGTTCCTGTGACAGCTCCTCATGTGTAAAAATACCCCACAGAGGAGGACAGAGGGGAGGGGCAAAAAAATGAGTGGTAATGTGGGTAACACCCGTGCTGCTCTCACGTCTAGGGCCAGGAGGATCCCTCCTGCCTAATGGTGTGAGCAGGGCCATCACTTACAGCTGCCGCAGGCTCTTCATCCTGGCAAAGGCATCGGCTTGGATGGAGCGGATGGCATTGTCCCCGAGGTTCCTGCAGGCACAACCACAGGCAATGTGAACAAAGGGGATGCCATGGCTGGGACAGAGCCTCTCCACATTGATTTAAGCAATGACTCCAGTAGCAGGTGACTTGGTAGCTCCTTGTTAAGCCCTTGTGCACTTACAGTGCATAGGAATGTTCCTCATAACACCTTTATATTATTAAAGTATTGCTGAGCAATAGCCAGCCAACAAAAATTACACTTAACTAAATCACTAAGTCATTCCCTATCCCATCCCCTCACTACGCTTTCTCAGTCTGAGCTACCTCCATCATCCATAGCTCAGAAATTCCTCAGCCCCCTCAAAAACCAAAGATAGTCAGGAATGTGGTACCCCAGGCTAGACCTTCAGCAAACATAAAAGAAAGGAAATACTTGCACTACACAGCATCTGAGGAATTATTTGAAAGTGACTTGGAGAGGATACTGTTGGGTTTAAAAACCATCCCAGTATTTCCAAAGGAAGGGGTTCTTAAAAGCTTCCCTCACAACTATTGCTAATTAAAAAAATCATTTGTTCTCTGACAAAGCACAGCGTCAGATTTAGGGCTGAAGTTTACTAAGTGACATGTAGGGCAGACAAGCACTACTTAAAGAGGACAATCTCAGTAGAACACTGAGGGCACCTTTATTTGAGAATATACCCCCAGTCAGGCAGCCCAGATCTTTCAGCGTGCTCTCGATGGCCATAACATTTCATACAATCAACAGCCAATAAAACACGTAGAGCACAGTCACATATACTTTAACTTGTCTTAAACCAAGAAAGGAGGTTATTCATGAATCACTGCTGGAGTCATCAGCCTCGGGACACAGAAAAAAATTACACAGAGGCAGCCAAAATTTACTTTTTGCAAATGGCTGTAAGGGGGTTGTGCTGAATGGGGATGTTCAGTGCCTGCATCAAAACCAGTCGTCTGCAACACGTCACTGCCAGAGCCTGGGTTTAAGAGGAGGTTGGGGCAAAGAAGGAGAGAGTGCTATGTCTGAACCAGCCTATTTTCGTTGCTAATGGCCTGCAAAGCAGCAATGTGCAAGTCAAGGTGATACTCTCAAAAATTAAGAGCATGCAAATTTGCCATATGTTCTATAACTTTGTTCCTGGCACAAAAAAAGGCCAAAGTTGAGGCGGACTTATAATGAGAAGGAAGCAGGTGGCCCCCACAAATGGACTGGCTTCTCAGTTTACAAAGACACTATTAAATTGCTAGCAGATTTCTCAAGCAGCTACTTTTGGCAGACCCCCCTTCCCAAACTCTGAGGCATGGTGGGTTACTCACAGGTGCTCCAGGGCCTCCAACCCTGAGAATGCTTTCTTGGCCACTGACTTGATCTTGTTTCCAAACAGAGTTCTGCAGTTTCCAAACATCCAGTGCCAGATAAACAGAGAGAAAATGGGGAGAGGGGGACAAAAAAAAAAAAAAGAAGGAACGCAATTAGTGTGGCTTTATCTGATATACACAGTCAGTGTAAGTCCCAGGAAATCTGAACTGCACAGAGATTAAGAGGGCTGAAGCACACTCGCTTTCCTGCTCCTGAAATTAAATCCTTTTATCTGTATTTGAATTTAATAGTGATGACAGCGCAAAAGGGAATGTGCCATATCATGTAAGAAGGCAGGTTTGCTCCTGTGCTTGGGAACCCCCAAGCAGGTCCCCTCTGTTCTTTGCAGCCTGGCTGTGGACAGGATTAAGTGCAGTGACAGTTTAACAAGATATGGTCTCTCCCCACAACACTTTTTATTTCTCACTTCTTCCCAGACAGGAAGAAGAGTGGTCATTTATTCACTGCTGCTTGGCCTGAGCAGCCATCAGCACACAGAGCTGAGGGCTGCCCCTGGGCTGCACATTTACACAGCAGCTGACTGGAGGCACTGCTCATTCCTTCCTTGTAAACGCAACAGCAAAGTAACATCATGCAACAGATCATAGCCAAGGGATAATTTCAAGGAGCAAAAGGCAGAACAGGTAATGTCCAGAGCTGAGGAGTGGGCTTGCTTGCATCTGTGACCAGAGAGCATTCCTCCAAATCAGCAGTGGCATGAGGGGGACTGTCACCAGAAAACAGACAGCTGGAGAGGTCCCAGCCCAGCTGCCATCTCCAAAGCAACACTTCTCCATAAATATTGACCAGTGCTAATGGCCAGGGGCAGGGTTCGTGCCAAATGGATGGTCTCCTCACCTGTTTTAATAAAGCACCAACCAGTGTTATTAATTAGGAACTGCTTTCCTTCCCCAGGCTCCAAGGTTTATCCTCCAGGTGCATCTGTTATCACCACATGGTGTCCAGTGCAAGTCATCACCCACACCTCAGGTGAAAAAAGGGCACATCTGGTGCTGCATTTGATGTTGAGTTTTCCTTCAAGAGTTGTACTTCAATATAGGGTGTGACCTGTATCTGCACCCTAAAAAGACTTAACACTGTGATGGTCCCACTGCTTGCTTACTGTCCAGGGAAAGGAGAGGGGTACAAGATGGAGCATGTGCAGCCATTCCATGAGCAAATACATTTCCAAGAACGTGTCAAGGCTGTCCACAAAGCACTTTTCAAATGTCAGGATAATTTGCTTATGTATTGGCTCCCAGAAAGCCCAGTTTCAAATACCCCCAGCACCAAAGGACGTGTGCAATCATGTGTGCCATCATTTGGTAAAAGGGATGTTGCATTAATGAAGGCTTTGAAAAATCCATTAGAATGATTAATACAGTAAATAATTTACTATATGTAAACTCTGGTCAAATGACTGCATCCAGACACACTGATTTCTGAAGCCATATCCCTAAATAAGGGTGTTATAAGGACGAGGTAAGGATAAAATAAGGACTAAAGGAAATGGCCTCAAATTGTGCCAGGGAAGGTTTAGATTAGATTTTAGGAAAAACTTCTTCAGAGAAAGGGTTGTAAGCATTGAACAGACTTCCCAGGGAAGTGGCAAAGTCACCATCCTTGGAAGTGTTCATAAAACATGTGGACGTGGCCCTTCAGGACATGGTTTAATGATGAATGTGGTGATGGTCCTAGGTTAATGGTTGGAATTGATGATCCTAAAGATCTCTGCCAACCTTAATGATTCTAATGGAAGTTAGATGGGCAACTGCTGTTGAAAAAATTATGCTGAGCTTGGGTTTGATAGCTGAAGATTTCTATTATTGTTCAGTGGATTCTGTACTTTGAAAATTGGAGATACTGCTGGTATCTGTTTACTTATCTGTGCAGAGATAAGCAGTACATCTGGGGATGGGAATACACAGCTACACCACTTGTGTAGGTGCACACGACTTGATGGCTGGACATGAGAAATACCTAACCCACATAACAAGTCAGGCCTCAGCAAACTCATTACTCCTCGCAACTAATTTCAATTAAGTGCCTCCACAAATCTGAGAGTTTGAACCCAGCAGCCCCCATCAAAGGGCTGTGGAAGGCTGGAATGTGAAGGCAGCAGAACACAGACACAATTAGCCATCCCACTGCTGTCCAAGACCTCCTCCACAGGGCAGAGCCAGGCACAAGCTCTCCTGGAGACTGCACCAGTGTAATTACATGCCAGGCACACAATTCATTGCAGCGTTTTCCCCTCCAGCCAGTTTTGCACCTGCAGGAAGGTCTCGCTGAGTGAGCCATCAAAAAGCCGGTTACATTTAGCAGCTTGAATAATTAGGACCCTCCTTGTTCCACAGTGATTCCACCGGTGCTTTTTATGCTTCAGTGCTTCTCGACTCCCTCTTTCTTCAAGCAACATTTTAATTTAGGCCTGTGCTCTCCATCCTGGAGAGCTTCATATATAATTCAGAGAAGGCTAAAGTGACTGGCCTCTCTATCTCTATTTAACACCTTCATGTCAGTGAACAACCCTCTCTGTGCTAAATCCTTTCAGAGGCTAATCTGTGCCAGATCAAAGGGGAACGGCTTTTAAGGCAATCTCCACAGAGCTGAGGTGATTATTAATTCATCGGAAGGTCTCCTCTGAAGTGCCCATTTATTTTTTGTATGCTAATGCATTTAAAGCGGTTGACGGTTTAAACACAGGCCCTAAATCACACAGTGAAATGTTTGCTGTAAGGGCTGATCTTTTATTTACAAAAAAATCGTGATACTCACTTCAACCAGGTTGGGATTTACATGCTGATAAGCGGTTCTGAGGAGATCCCTTTAAAAGTGACCACTCACAAGTATTCCCAAAATGACTCAAGAAATAATAATAAAATAATTTCGTGTTCTGAGCATTTTTTAGCCTTACACTCTGGCTGACACTGAACAATCCNCCAGGGAAAGGAGAGGGGTACAAGATGGAGCATGTGCAGCCATTCCATGAGCAAATACATTTCCAAGAACGTGTCAAGGCTGTCCACAAAGCACTTTTCAAATGTCAGGATAATTTGCTTATGTATTGGCTCCCAGAAAGCCCAGTTTCAAATACCCCCAGCACCAAAGGACGTGTGCAATCATGTGTGCCATCATTTGGTAAAAGGGATGTTGCATTAATGAAGGCTTTGAAAAATCCATTAGAATGATTAATACAGTAAATAATTTACTATATGTAAACTCTGGTCAAATGACTGCATCCAGACACACTGATTTCTGGAGCCATATCCCTAAATAAGGGTGTTATAAGGACGAGGTAAGGATAAAATAAGGACTAAAGGAAATGGCCTCAAATTGTGCCAGGGAAGGTTTAGATTAGATTTTAGGAAAAACTTCTTCAGAGAAAGGGTTGTAAGCATTGAACAGACTTCCCAGGGAAGTGGCAAAGTCACCATCCTTGGAAGTGTTCATAAAACATGTGGACGTGGCCCTTCAGGACATGGTTTAATGATGAATGTGGTGATGGTCCTAGGTTAATGGTTGGAATTGATGATCCTAAAGATCTCTGCCAACCTTAATGATTCTAATGGAAGTTAGATGGGCAACTGCTGTTGAAAAAATTATGCTGAGCTTGGGTTTGATAGCTGAAGATTTCTATTATTGTTCAGTGGATTCTGTACTTTGAAAATTGGAGATACTGCTGGTATCTGTTTACTTATCTGTGCAGAGATAAGCAGTACATCTGGGGATGGGAATACACAGCTACACCACTTGTGTAGGTGCACACGACTTGATGGCTGGACATGAGAAATACCTAACCCACATAACAAGTCAGGCCTCAGCAAACTCATTACTCCTCGCAACTAATTTCAATTAAGTGCCTCCACAAATCTGAGAGTTTGAACCCAGCAGCCCCCATCAAAGGGCTGTGGAAGGCTGGAATGTGAAGGCAGCAGAACACAGACACAATTAGCCATCCCACTGCTGTCCAAGACCTCCTCCACAGGGCAGAGCCAGGCACAAGCTCTCCTGGAGACTGCACCAGTGTAATTACATGCCAGGCACACAATTCATTGCAGCGTTTTCCCCTCCAGCCAGTTTTGCACCTGCAGGAAGGTCTCGCTGAGTGAGCCATCAAAAAGCCGGTTACATTTAGCAGCTTGAATAATTAGGACCCTCCTTGTTCCACAGTGATTCCACCGGTGCTTTTTATGCTTCAGTGCTTCTCGACTCCCTCTTTCTTCAAGCAACATTTTAATTTAGGCCTGTGCTCTCCATCCTGGAGAGCTTCATATATAATTCAGAGAAGGCTAAAGTGACTGGCCTCTCTATCTCTATTTAACACCTTCATGTCAGTGAACAACCCTCTCTGTGCTAAATCCTTTCAGAGGCTAATCTGTGCCAGATCAAAGGGGAACGGCTTTTAAGGCAATCTCCACAGAGCTGAGGTGATTATTAATTCATCGGAAGGTCTCCTCTGAAGTGCCCATTTATTTTTTGTATGCTAATGCATTTAAAGCGGTTGACGGTTTAAACACAGGCCCTAAATCACACAGTGAAATGTTTGCTGTAAGGGCTGATCTTTTATTTACAAAAAAATCGTGATACTCACTTCAGCCTTAGAAATCACCAGGTTGGGATTTACGTGCTGATAAGCGGTAACAGTTCTGAGGAGATCCCTTTAAAAGTGACCACTCACAAGTATTCCCAAAATGACTCAAGAAATAATAATAAAATAATTTCGTGTTCTGAGCATTTTTTAGCCTTACACTCTGGCTGACACTGAACAATCCTAGCAAGCTGTCTGTCCCACAGCAGTTCACTCTGTTAAGTAATCAAACCACTCCTGTCTGCCCCAAACCAACCTGATCCACATGCTCTTCCAGGCTGTGAAATGTGCTGCAATGCCCTGCACAAACCTTCCCTGCACATGTCCCTCAGCCAGACCCAGAGCTGGCCCGAGCCCATGTGCAATGACAGACATCAGTCAACAAAGGAAAGAAAGATATAAACCAAACTTCCTTAGACTTGCACAAGCCCTTAGTGCATCCTTGGCTACTGGCAGCCCAAACCAGCCATCTTTTGGAGGTGTTCCTTGTGCTGGGTGATAAACTTCACATCAGGCCACGGCATTTCACAGGGGAGGGCAATAGCTGTTCTGCCCAGAGCTCCCAGCACATAACCCCACAGGCTGTCCCTGCCCCCTTCCTTCCTCCTCCTGCTCCTCACTGTTCCCCCTGGCCTCTGCCTGACCTCCACAGCTCATCAGGGCTCACTGCTCCTGCTTTCCGAGTCAATCCTTTTGCTGAACTCTTTACTTCAGTGCTGTCTCCNAGGCACACAATTCATTGCAGCGTTTTCCCCTCCAGCCAGTTTTGCACCTGCAGGAAGGTCTCGCTGAGTGAGCCATCAAAAAGCCGGTTACATTTAGCAGCTTGAATAATTAGGACCCTCCTTGTTCCACAGTGATTCCACCGGTGCTTTTTATGCTTCAGTGCTTCTCGACTCCCTCTTTCTTCAAGCAACATTTTAATTTAGGCCTGTGCTCTCCATCCTGGAGAGCTTCATATATAATTCAGAGAAGGCTAAAGTGACTGGCCTCTCTATCTCTATTTAACACCTTCATGTCAGTGAACAACCCTCTCTGTGCTAAATCCTTTCAGAGGCTAATCTGTGCCAGATCAAAGGGGAACGGCTTTTAAGGCAATCTCCACAGAGCTGAGGTGATTATTAATTCATCGGAAGGTCTCCTCTGAAGTGCCCATTTATTTTTTGTATGCTAATGCATTTAAAGCGGTTGACGGTTTAAACACAGGCCCTAAATCACACAGTGAAATGTTTGCTGTAAGGGCTGATCTTTTATTTACAAAAAAATCGTGATACTCACTTCAACCAGGTTGGGATTTACATGCTGATAAGCGGTTCTGAGGAGATCCCTTTAAAAGTGACCACTCACAAGTATTCCCAAAATGACTCAAGAAATAATAATAAAATAATTTCGTGTTCTGAGCATTTTTTAGCCTTACACTCTGGCTGACACTGAACAATCCTAGCAAGCTGTCTGTCCCACAGCAGTTCACTCTGTTAAGTAATCAAACCACTCCTGTCTGCCCCAAACCAACCTGATCCACATGCTCTTCCAGGCTGTGAAATGTGCTGCAATGCCCTGCACAAACCTTCCCTGCACATGTCCCTCAGCCAGACTCAGAGCTGGCCCGAGCCCATGTGCAATGACAGACATCAGTCAACAAAGGAAAGAAAGATATAAACCAAACTTCCTTAGACTTGCACAAGCCCTTAGTGCATCCTTGGCTACTGGCAGCCCAAACCAGCCATCTTTTGGAGGTGTTCCTTGTGCTGGGTGATAAACTTCACATCAGGCCACGGCATTTCACAGGGGAGGGCAATAGCTGTTCTGCCCAGAGCTCCCAGCACATAACCCCACAGGCTGTCCCTGCCCCCTTCCTTCCTCCTCCTGCTCCTCACTGTTCCCCCTGGCCTCTGCCTGACCTCCACAGCTCATCAGGGCTCACTGCTCCTGCTTTCCGAGTCAATCCTTTTGCTGAACTCTTTACTTCAGTGCTGTCTCCTCTGGATTTTTCACCACTCTCCTGTTATCTGCACCCAGCATTTCTAACATATCCTAATCACTTGGGAGCACTACTTTTGCTCCCATGCCAGTGGCCCTGTTGGAGGGATGTGCCACCAGCAGTGGCTGTCCCACCAGGACAGCTCTCTCTGCTCCTTTCCACCACCTTCTCTCCCTTGTCAAAGCCACACTACAGACTCATAATTCCCTACAGCCTGCAAATCCCACTGGATAACGTCTCTGCTCCCATCACCCTTCCAGCTGCTCTCATGGTTTCACTGGGTTCTTCAGACAAACCAAACACTTCAGTCAGGCAGCCAAGGACTCTTCTACCCACCACATCTGCTCCTCTGCCTTTTTTCTGGCAGTCGTGGGAAGATTCCCTGACTCTGCATGCACAACAATTCTTATTGACTTCTCTCTCACTCCCACACTACTTTTGCTTCCCCGCCTGGCTCCCCTCATCCTTAAATCCTTCTCTGCCTCCTGCCCCACTTTACCTGCAGCTACAGCTTGGTTCCCCTCTGCGTGGACCCAGTGACTCCCCTCAGCAATGATCAAATGCCATCTCTGCCTGTGATTTCAAATTTTTCTTCTCTAAGCACGACATCCCCACAAATCCTGCCACGGCTCGTCCCACTCCCCGAGGAGTCTCTAATGAGAGCGTGACAATATCCCGCCTGCCAGGATTCATTCCAGCCATCTGCTATCCATCGAGGTACTTTTACTGCACCTCTGGCTGTGCCATCCCAGCATCAGAGACAGCGGCATGGGGGGTGCTGAGAACTTCAACAAAGGCAAGAGGTAATGATTAGAGACTCTTGATTTGTCACAAGCCATCAGAGGCTCCTCTGACAGGGCTGATTTATATCACCCATTTCAAATGGAACAGGGACTTGTACAGAGCAATGTGAAAATCCTTGTGAAGGCCAAGCAAGCCATAAACATTTGCAAGGCGCATGCTTGCCTTGGGTTTCTTTTTATCTCTTTGAGAGCCTGTGCCCCATGGTGCCTTTTATTGTCACTGCACATGGAACTGAGCCCAAAAGATCACTCTCAGACAGAGTATCCCACAGAAATGAATCCTGTTTCAATCCTCTGTTGTAACAGGAAGTGGGGCGATTTTTCTCTTCTGTTTATTGTTATTTGCTGCATCAATCAGTGCCTCACTGAAGATTGCAAGGGGTCGTTTTTGTTGCTTGTTTGCTTTTAGAAGCAAGGAATGGTTGTGCTGAATTTTATACATGAAAACAGCTTAAATTTCTCTCTCCTGTGTGTCTGAACTGCAGTATGTGGCACCGTCTGTTCACCATTTTGAAAGGAAATAATTGCCTCTACCTACTTAGAAACTTCAGTGCTTGAAAACTACATTTGCACTCTTGCAGTGAGCCTGCAAAACTACTACATCTCAGATTTTCTGTTGATTTTTGTCTTGTTCCAAGATGAGGGAGGCTGCATGAAAAGGGACAGACCCAACCCCACACAGGCATACAACAAAACTGCCTTGCAGAATTCAAGCCCAGGGATACTCACAGCTTGCTCAGGTTTTCCAGGCCTGTAAAGGCTCCATTGGTGTCTTCTATTGTGCCTGAGATGTCGTTGTGGTCCAGTTCCCTGGGGAGAGGACAAGAGAGAGCTCAGAATCAGCGCCTTAGTCCCAATGTCACTGTCACAAACAAGTGGAAGAAGTTGGAGAGTGCCACATGAGAGCTTCCCATTTTCTCCTGACAGTTACCAGAAAATGCAGAGTCCTGCAGCAAAGCAGCACCAATCACTTCTCCTGCACTGACACATGGTGGGATGGTGCAATCCAGAAAGAGCCCTGGCTTGTTCCTAGCTGAAACCCTCTGAGACAGCTACTTTTTACCAAGTAAGTTTCTGTCCTTTTCTACTTCTGTGCATCCAAACAGAAGGAGGAAAATTAAAATAAACTGCCAAAATTAAACTGAAAGAAACAGCTGTCCTTAAATGCTACTGCCATGAAATAAGATCACTTTGTGTATTCCAGTGTATACATGTATCTGTCTATAGCTGAATCCTAGGAAGATGATTTGGTGTATTTTCTACAAAGCTGCATTTTTTCTGGCAATGAACTTGAAAACTCAACAAAGGAAAGTGCCAGCATCACTACACCAGCCTAACTCCATGTAACCATTTAAAAAAACCCAAGAGAATTCCTTTTTCAGAGTTAGCTTCTTTTGGCTTTCAAATTGACCATCAATTACAAGAGTCAAAGAGGTCTGAAGAAAAACAAGCACACAGAACAAACACAGAGATCCACAAAAGCTGTTTAAACAGTCTGTTTAAAAATCCTTCCCTCCCAGCTTTTAATTCCAGCTAGCAATGCATACGCAGCAACACAGACAGAAATTCATCATTTCCAATGTTAAGTAAAAAGAAAGAAAAACTAAATAGGCTTTGTTGGTTTTGTTACATCACTCTGATTTAAAACCTGGCAAAACCCAACACCAAAGCAAACTTCACCATCCAGATAACCCCTGAGCCCTCAGGTACTCCTTTCGCACCTTTTGAAGATGATTATCAGAATATTTCAAGATAAAAAAGTATTAAGACCAAAAAGAGAAAAAACAAGTCCCCCTGCATTTTGCAGCACTTCAGACACAGGCATCACAGTGTGGCTTCTGGGCTGTGCAGCACAAATACACAGTAACTCACAAGAAGGGAAAAGAAGTTTAAAAGAAAGCCCCAGCTGCAATATGGGAATGGTTTTCCCTCAGCTGGCTGCAGTCTTTGCTCCTCTCGCCTCTTCAGGGTGAACTAAAGATGTGAAGGGAGATGGCCAAAAGGCACAATTCCTGTTTCTCAGCTGGCTTCAGCCTGAGACCCGAATCTCACGTCCCTGGAGAGCCCTGGCCTCAGCCAGCATCCCTGTGGATGTCAGGGTGATCTGTGGGTTGCTCTGTGCCAAAGGGATGGACAAAAACTCAACATCCCTGTGGGGTGTGGGCGCACATAATGCTGTGGTGGCCAAAGAGACGAGTCCAGGAGACGTGCTTTGATGTGCTGGCATTTCCAGCACCATCCGAGTGGGACAGGAGCAAATACATCCTCCTGGAGCTCAGTTTGTACATTTTCCCAGCAGTTGCCAAGCCAATGTCCACTGTTCTGTTTGTTTTTTAAGGGAAAATCCCTTCTCAGACATTTCTCCTCTTCAGTTTCACCACGGGCTGCTGGTCTTTGGAGCGACAAACCCTTTCCCATGGCAGAGACAGACAAGTGGGAACAGCCTGTAGGAGCTCTGACACACACTTTTATTAATTGACTGCCACACATTGTGTTTTCTTGAAAAAGGGAAGGAAAATGGTATTGCTTGTTCATCCAGTGGCAACTCAAAGGTTTAGTGTTAGAAAGGAGGAATAAAAACCTTTTTAACAAATGAGTGAAAATAGAGAGAGGGAGAAAAAAAGAGTGGGGTATTTTAGCCCAGCTCTCTTTGTATTCCAACTCCTCTCCCAGCCCCTGTTGCCAATTTCCTATTCTTTCTGGCTGGCTGAGCTTGAATGCTCGCAGCCTTGTTAATCATTGTGCTCAGAGGTCTCCGGGCCTGACCTCTATTTGAATAGCTCCACATTTCAGCAGTTTCACACCCACCAAAGGCTCCCCAACAATAGCCCATAATTAAAGCATGCTCGGCTCTTTTTCACCAGGTGCAGGACCCAATAGGCCTTTCTCTTTATTAAATTAGAGCTCGCTCACACACTCCTTCTCCGTCTCCCCCCTCTGCCCTGGACATAAAAGAGGCTCCACATTCACTGCAGAGCAAAGAGAACGACCAGCTCCCCTTCCCCTCCATTTTTCTTTGGAAACCTTTAGTTCCGGTCTTGACAGCTGCCTCAGAGAGGTCCCTTTCTGAATGCCCAGTGGCTGAAAGGCTTTGGCTTAGGTTTAAAAAAAGCAAACACAACCCAAACTCACTTTCCAGTCGCTTCCTTCACTATGAACTTCAAGAAAGAAAAGAGTAAGATGCAGAAAGTACTGTAAAGAGGGGAGATCTTTCTGTTCCAATTTCCTTTTAATGACTCAGGCCACAATGGGCTTCTGAAGAGGAATAAAAGTATCAAAGTGTGGAGTTTTTTTCTTTTGAAGGAAGAATTAAATCAGTTTGCTGAACCCGACCAGCCTGGGAACGTGTCTGGTGCTGTCACAAGGACTGTGAGAACTTTGTGGTGTGCCAGATGAAGGTGCTGAGCCTGCAGCTCCCAGCGAGAGGAGCAGAGCAGCCAGCAGCCCTGCAGGTTCCAGTAAGGAGACAGAGGCAACACAGCTGCAGCAATGGAACTGGATTCCCCATTTCTGGTGTTCATAAGACAAGCCCTGATGTACTTCAATCTAACACAGCTTTTGGGTCAACAGTGCATAATGCTACAGCTGAATCCCACAGGAGGTCACGCTGATCTGTCTAATGGGCTCTACTACTCCTAAAACCTTACAAGTTGGTATTTGGATTAGCAAGCTCGTTTCCAATGTCACACTTCCAGGTATTATATTGTGTGGGTGGTTTTAAAATAAAAGTCTGTGGTAAATGGCCACAGCCAGCACTGGAGGGATCATTTTGCAATTCAGTGTTAGGGCACATGAAACTTGCCCTTGGCAACTTTTTGGTTTTTCAGAGTTTACCATGAAAATCAGAGCACAGAACATTGCATGAGCCCAATTGCATTAAAGACTTCTGGTTACTTGCATGGTACCTGCAAAAGCTTCCTATTTCTATGACTGGACTGAAGACTGGGTGAAGCTTCATGTGTTGTTACACTTCTGGTACAGTCAGACCCCAAGCCCAATCTCTAAATTTCTTTGTTTTGCCATTGTTTTTTTCTTAACATCATCTTAGCCCATAATTTTATATTTAATATTCAGGGTTTTTTTTAAAAAAGTAACAACAGAAGTGCTCAATAGCACATTTAAGAGGATATTCAAATTTCCAGTTTTGCCAGTGGAAGGAATCATTCTCTGCTCCTTCTGAGTGCAGAATGACCCAAAAGAAACTAATCTTTTCTAAGAATTTCAATTAAAGTCAATATGATAGCAAGAGAAATGCTGCTATTAGCTGCAGGAATGAGACCTCAGGGATTTTTGGTCAGCTGAGGTGGTTTCAGAAACCCAAAACTGCTGGACATGGGCACCCAAGGCACCTCCAAAGCAGAACCATCCAGCAGTACACAAACTGTGGAGGGAACATGGGTGTGGTCTGACAGAAGCTGAGAGCAACTTACAGGACACGCAGGTTTTTGAGTCCCCTGAAAGCACCTTCTGCAATATGGTTGATGGAATTGTGGCTCAGCCGTAGCACGTGCAGTCCCCCGAGGTCTGCCAGGCTTCCCTCATCCAGCCTTGTCAGGTTGTTGTAGGAGAGTATCCTGAGGAAAAAAATATAACAACAGCCCTTGTCAATCCATCTGGTATTTTCCAAACTCCTCTGTGCCAACCAGTGCCTGCCTCCCACAACTGCCTTGCACGAGGTGAGGTACTGGGTGCATACGTAACAGCTGGATGAGGAAATAAGACTGAAGCCTGCAAGTATTGCCACAAGACACCCATGGGGAAGCCTGGATGACACTAAGGGAGCAGCAGGCAGCTGGTACCCAGCTATGGGGAAATTTTCTCTGCAGGCTACAGAGAGAGGCTGCCCCAGCAGTGACCAAGAGTGACAACCCAACACACACACACTCCCAGCTACGGCAGGGACAAGCTTCTCCTGCTCCCATGCAGCTGGGTGAACGTCTGGGAGCACCACCCCTCTGTCCCCACAGGTACAGGCAACACTCAGATGGCTGTGTCCAATCCTCTCTCCCATTTGGACTCCCTCCAAGGCTTACAGGGAGAAGCAGGCCCTGTTCCCCACGCCCTGCGAGGTGCAGAGTGATGTCACACAGATGGATCTTGGAGTTCACACAAGCTCTTGGCAGGGTCCAGACTGCTGTACTCAGGAGGTGTCTTATCGTTCTGCACTTGTGCACAGCGAGCCCCAGGCTCTGGGTGTGGGTGCCTCCACTCCACCCCAGTCCAGAGCCAAAAGCATTTCACCACAAGGCAATTGAATGCTTCCTTTCACACAGAAAGGAGGTGTCTGTTGTAAACCAGCCACCTTTCCTTCCTCCCACTCCCCTTTGTCAAGGAGCATAGTTTGCCTTAAATCCTCTCCACTTACAAGAGACTATTGGAGGGTTGTTTTTTTCCCTAGTTTTCCATCTATCTGTTCCCCTTACCTGTGTTATCTCTGGTGTGGGACATTTTTTTTAAGCACCCTTCCTGTTGCAGTTCAGAAGCTGGCAGGAAGGCAGCTGCTTTTCTGTCCCAGCAAGGTGCAGATGAGGTTTCGGAGATGTGACACTGAGGGCAGGCCCTGGGAAGCTACAAGCCACTGCAAGCCACCTCACACACTGTGCAACCACCTTCTATCCAGAATAAAGCCCTGCTGTAGAAGGCCAGCTTGGATTGTCAAATGAGAGACCTCTCACAGTAGCAGCAGACACCAGATTTTCAAAACAACCTTCTCAGTGACCAGGGAGTACAACTCACTTCAAAAGATGTGAGGGTTTGGGCTGCTCAGCTTTTGAGAAAGTGGAGTTAGGCAGCTTTGAACAAGCACTGAAACCCTTCACTGTACAGACAACAAGAAAAAAATTTCACTGCGTTTCAAACCTCCAAATTCCTCTTCTAGTACTGCCTGTTAATGAGTCTGCTTAAAAATGTGTCTAGGGCTTGCATGAAACTCACAGCAAAGCCAAAACCTAAGTCAAAACAGACACATACTCCAAAGCACTGAGAGTGTCATTTACTTGGCAAACGTGCTGTCTATCTTTGAGCTGCGTGAGTGGGCAGAGGGCAAGCTCTGGAGAAAACTCAGCAAAGATTAATGAATTTGAAGGTATGGGACAACATACTTTCATTCCTAAAGAAGCTGTAGTGTTAGTTATGAAGAATTGGCATCTGGTCAAAATTATGTCCTCACCTGCGATTAAAGAATTTGGCTTAAAAAAAAAAAAAGTTCAAAAGTAATCCTAAACCTGACTGAGAAAATATATAGTTCCTTTTGATACTACACATAAGAGTTCCTGCCACAACTGGTGAAGGCATGTTCCCTCTGTTTGTTCTGATGTCACCCCAAGATGGACGGACAGCAGCAGGACCTGGAGACTCTCTCAGTGGTGTCACCACATGGAAGGTTCCAGGAGCTATTGCACCTGGCCCTGGCTTCTTCAACATGCCAGGGCTCTGCTTCCTGCCACAGGACAGGCCAATTTGCAAAACATCAGGCTTCCTGCCTCAGCAGTGTGCATCATCCAGATGAGAGAAGCCAGCAGATCTTTGCTGCTTCCCTGACCTTGGCATCTCTCTACCAGTGAGAAATCACTGGAATGAATAAATGGCAATGTTTGTCTACACAGCCCTTTTGTTGAGAAGTGGGAGAGCAGCTCCCTGAGCACCATGCCAAAATTGGTACAGAAAGGGGTTAACCAGAACCCTGTTGTGCAGCTGGGGCTGCTGCTGCCAGCCTGTTCTGGACCAGGTACATCTAACATACTTCATTCCCATTGACCCAGCTACAGGTAAAAAGCAAGAGACCCAGCAGCCAAGCCACCATTTACCTCTGCTGAAATCCTGTGCTCCCACTGTGCTTTTTTCCATGATGCTGATGCTCTAGCACCTGACTGGTGAATACAATCAGCCCTTTCTCACATGCCCATAACAAGGCAAGAGCTTTCTTTCCTTGTCAGCTTTTACATCAGACCAGAGCCTTGGGGTCACGTTTTGTCCCAGCAACTGAATGAGAGACAACTCCTCCTTCAGATGACCAACTCCCTCCTTAGAAGACTTTGAAATTCATTCCCTGTAGAACCACAGTGTTTTCTGGTAACTGAAACCCAGTAGATTTAGCAATAGTGGAGATGAGCAAGGATCTTTCAATGAGGAATGAAACACACACAACTAACAAAGTGCACGAGTCAGTCTAGATGTATCTGTGGCTTCCTTTCCTCACCCTTGAATTTCAGCACAGACCTCTCCTACAGGTACTCTCTGGCTGTGGGAGTTTCAGTTTGGAGATCTGATGGCTCCCTGCAGCAGCCTTACCCTAAAGGCAACACCTGCAAGAGCTCGTAGTACTTTGCAGGGATGTGCAAACACCCACACAATCGCCTTTCTCATCTCTGTGACTGTGTCTCTGGCCTCAAACCGCAGCACAATCCTGCCTGGCAGATCAGGCACACCTCAGTGGCTCACACCACCTCACACCACCAGGCATTTTCCAAATCTACCCCATCCTGCCCCAGCACGAGTGAGGCCTGCACCCGTTTCTGCACTTAGTGCTTCTAGGACAGGACAGCTCACTGTTAGAACTGCACGTTGGAGGAGATCCCAATCCATACCTGAGAAACAGGACTCAGCATGACATGCAACCTCCAATCTAAACCTTGAGGGTTTGCAAGACAGTGTCAAGTAGAGAAGACAAGCTTAGCTCTCCCTAAAAGAGTTCTGACATTAGCCCTGCAAGATGCAGATGGGCCTCACCCATCCCATCTAACCCAGGCTGAAATAAAGCTCAGCACAGGCACCAAATATTTGGTCCAGAGAACACAAAGCTCTCAGAGCTGTGCAGTGCAGTGATCTGCATTTGGTTATTCCAAGGATTCAACTGTAAGTGCCTTGGCAAGGCAGGTTCCCCTTTTTTTGATGCTTCAGATTTTAACAGACCAGAGTTCCAGTTCTGATCTGTTGCTTTAAAGATCTCTCCATTAACACTGCCTTAATCTAGCAAAATATCATGTGAGGATCTACATGCAAAGGAACTGCAGCTGTCCACAGAACTGTGCCAGGCATGGGCAGTTCTGCAGCAATTTGAAAAATTAGGTAATTAAACAATCACGCATGTATTTCACTAAAACCAAAAAGAAAGTACTTCCTTGTGTCCCCCAAAAATAACCCACATCTGAGTGAATGATTTGGGTTCAACAGAAGGTCACAGAGATAGCATGTTAACTCTAAACTTAAAGAAATTACAAGTGTCATGTCCACCTATCTCTGAATCCACAGCCCAAAATTTTCAGGACGCACAGCTGAGTGGGCAGATACCAGCCTCTCGTGTGAGGGCAGAGTGAGGCCTCTGGCAGCAGGAGGCTGCTTTACCATACTGCTTTTTGGTGGACAGGAGAATCCCTAAAAATGTCTAATATTTCCCTGTGCCAAGCAGAATTAATTCCAGTTCCACTGACCATGTTTCAAGTTCTCCAAAGAAAAAAGTGAATATTTCCACAGTCCCACCGAGGGGATGACAGCTACTTCTGTAAATACTGCAAGCACCCATGTATGTCTCTTCAAAAAGGCATTAAGCAGCACCAGAGACCCAAGAGACACCCTTGTGGGGCTGCCCTCAGCAGCAAGGCTTTCCTTCATTTATCAGGCTGTATTCACAGCTGGAAACCTCAGGAGAGCAAAGCCAATGTATTTACTTTTCAACAACTGAACCCCACAGGAAGGATAAAGTGTACACAGGAGAAACAAGGAGAAATGCCTTTGAAGGGCCAAATCTTTGCTGGTTGGAAGCATGATTGTTCTTTGTAAATACAGAAGATAAAGCAAAGCTTCCTTCAGGCTGTACAGTTATTATATGGCAAGTTACAAGTCTCATAACTTGCTAGCTAAAAACACTGGCAAGCCACAGCTCACAAACTCTCCATGCCTTTTGGCACTGTGCACTTTTAGTGGGTTCTAGCCTTTTTTTCTGGTGCAAATGTATTTTAACCAGGTGCTCTGAAGGTCCTAACATCATAAATAACAAGGGCATCACTTAGCAACCTGCAGTTCCTGCATTTCTACAGGTTGATACAGTGGGATCTGTAAGCCTTGATAAAATTCCTTACTCCTGTCTCTCCTGCCAACATTACACAACACAACAGAAACCAACTTACAGCTCATGCAGCTTCTGGCAGAAGCTCCAGCCATCGGGGTTGATGCGGGATATGGAGTTGTTGCTGAGGTGAAGCTGGTGCAGAGAGGAAAGGCCGTAGAGAGAGCCACTGTTCACTTCTGTCAGGCTGTTATATTCCAGGTGGCTGTGGAGAAAAATCAGAAGGAATTGACAGATAAGCAGCACTGGTCAAATGCTGAAAGAATTTCCAAAAAGAACTGGGATTTTAACCATTCCTACACACCTTCCTACATACCCATGGACACATGCATGTGTGGGCATTTCTTGTCAAACAAAGGACAGAAATTCAAGGACAACACAAAGGAAATGCCCAGAAGGAGATATGACAGCAGAGAGAAGCTCCACTGCAAATAAACTGGGCTTAAAGCATCCCATTTGAGTTTGTATTTGCAGAGTCTCAGCTGTGTGACAGCAGCACCCAGAAACGTGCTGCCTTCATCACCTGGGACCTCGCAAACACACCTGGAAGCCAAGTGTGTTGGGAGCTTCAGGTATTTCTCTGAAATGACTAATCAATATTCTCTGGTATGGAAAGAAAACATCACCAAGAATGGTCAGCATGGTTTCTAGGTATCCCAAGAGGTAGAATAATCCTGTCTGCAACACAGAGTTTCCATGTTTCAGTCAAAACAAATTTGCAGAAGCCAGACACTTAAAGACCAATTGAGATCAATGCTGATTGTTCAAACAGTCAGACTTTCAAAGGAATAGTGTCACAGCTTAAAAAACAATGCTTTTTATTGAACATCTGGTGAAGCAGTGAGCTTTTGTAAACTGTGGGTCAACTAAACAGCAGCTGCTGCAGCAGCTCTGAGCATGCCGGACAAAGAAAGAAGCACGAGAAGTGGCACAGGTGCCCACAGGTCTCTGCTAAAATGCAGAGAAAGATGTGACAGCAGCTGAAGCTGAGGCTGTTTAAGGGAAAAGAGCCCATTTCTCCAACTTACAGAACTTGCATTTTGGCTAGACCCCAGAAAGCTCCATCAGTCAATTTGCTGATGTTGTTGCGCTGGAGTTTCAGCACTTCCAAGCTGTCCAGTCCCTGGAACGTCAGGCCTTCAATCAGGCGGATGCGATTCCGGTTCAGCTCCCTAAAATCACCAAGGCCATACAAGTTTATTAAACCCCAGTCCTTTCTCACGAAGTCATCTGTGCAGCACACAATGGGGACAGCAATGCCAACAACTCCTCTGTCAGTGGTTCCCAGGAGACAGCACAAGAGCACCGGAAACTTCCAATCCCAGAGCTATCCAGGGAAGGCAGCTGGGTGCGATCGCTTAAACAAACTCACCCTGGGACAGGCTTTCACTACAGAGAAATAACAGAGTGCAGCAATTCCTCTTCATCCCTCCTCTCTCTGCATTTCTTTTAAGCCATTGATCCTTCTCATCAATTTTCACACTTCACCCCCCCTCAAGCACAGACACCATTTGAACCAGAACAGTCAAACATCGGCATTATTTCCCTTACAGCCCATTGTTTCTACAGGACTTGTAATTGTCCAGTAAAAATGTGCTCTGAAACATGCAGGTGCCCCAAAAGTGTGGGCCCAAGAGGAAACTTTATAGCCAAGTTTGAAAGGAAAGCTTTCAGTTCCCCTGACAAATGTCACTTTTTTTTTCTACTATCAGAAACTAATAAAGAGTGAAAGAAGTTGTTTCCAGTAACAATGTAGACTTAGTATTTTCTGTATACAACAGTTTCCAGCCTGGTTCATTAAATTTCTTTTTAGTTTCCCTGGGTGGGGAAGGACCCCTAAATTTTGGCAATATCTTTTTTCTGAATAGCAATATGAACATCATCACAGCACACTTTAGCAACCTATATCAGTCTTATGGACTGCTTGACCCTGACATACCAAGTAAAAATCCAGTTCTGTAAAGTCAGTAGAAAACTTCAACACAATGCACTAAAAGCTGAAGCTGGAGCTTTAAAAATTGATACTTTTCCACACATACAAGATTAAGCTGAGGATAGTTCCCTATTCAGTGTTTGTGTTGAGAAAAATGGTGGAGGTTACAACATACAAACTTGTTTTGGAAAAGATGAAGAAGCCATAGAGACATTAAGCTTACTTTTCAACTGCCTAAAAAAACAATGTTGAACTTGCACTCAAGTCGAGTGTAATTAAAGTCAAGTAAGCAATAAAGATTTTGCAGGCCTAAAGTCCCTTGTTGTACTGCACTTCCTGGGCTGTTAGTGAATTAGGCTTTGCCAGAAAAAGAACTGTACACAAATTCTACAACACACCAATCTGGATAACTTGTAATTCATTCATGTTTATCTGTAGAGTTAAACAACCAGCTCTGAGGCTGTCATTAAGAGTACCAATTACTCCATCTCTCAGTGCAAACTGTGTTCCTAAAGAGATTGAGTTGTTTTTATTACAGTCCTGCACACGATGCAGTCAAACACAGTGAATTAGAAGCCCTCACTCAATGGACAGTAACTTCCAACTGAGAGGCAGCAGACTTTTCAGATGCATATGCTATTGTGTCCCCCTATCCAATCCCAAACTCGCCATAAATCCTGCATGTATGCAGACACAAATGCACACATTCCTTGGGCACACCCTAGCTTAAGGATTTGTTTCTCAGTCAAGAGGTTGCCACTTAGAGGTGCGAGTTCCAACAGCATTTGTGGACTTCAAGTTAACAGACAGAGGTGGACCTCCTGCCTATCAAATTTGATGGAAAGATTGCAAAGAGCCTCAGGCTGGGCCCATTTCTCCAACAGCAGCAGAAGAGAAAAGCTCAACCATTAGTGCTACTTTTTTACCCATAAAGTATGTTTACAGCTGCAGATGTCTGCGTGTCCCCATGCAGGCAGAACAACAACCATGTGTGTGTTAACTCATCTGAGCTGCAATTTTGTCTGCCCAAATATCACCTCACAGTTTAACAACTTTCCCTCATTGCTTTTTTATTGCCACATAAAGAGACCTGTGTGGTCTTGAAACACCAACATGGCAGCTGAGTTCTGTCACTCTCAATAGAAACATCTTGCAAACCTCTCTTGCACCACAGACACCAGCAGCTTGCAAGGGAATGGATTTGTCTCACTCTGTCAAGTGCAAAAGATGCTGATGTCTGCTGCAGCATCCCTCCCTCCCTCCCCACCTGATCCAAAAAATGGCCTGAAAAGCCAAGAGTTACAAGACAAAAATGACCCTCTCCCAGTGTGTCTTACTAGAAGCTGACAGAGGACTGCTGCAGAGTGGATTCTACATTTTATAGATAGTAGGTGAGGAAGGGTGACATTAGGTGTGCATATCCCCAGGGACATTTTGTCTCCTTAAAGTGTTGCTGAGCTTGATCAAAGTGGACATTTGTACTCACAGCTGTATTAGCCTGGGCAGCCTGAATGCCTTGACAGGAAGCTGAGTGATCCTGTTTTTACTCAGACGAAGTGTCAGCAGGGACCGTGACAGGCTATCAAAAGCACCAGGCTCCAGGGTGCTGATTCTGTTGCTCCCCAGGTAGCTGCAATAAATCACACAAAGAAAATGAACAGTTCTGTCAGAAATCACCTTTTATCAGCATTAAGTTGGTCTCCAGACAAGCTGGTGAAACTACAGAGATGGCTTCAAACCAGCTGGATTTCTGTCTGCACAAAGGGCACAGGGCCTTTCCCAGAGCCTGTGATGAATGTGGAGAATTGCTGGGCACTTCCAAAGAGCTCCCTGACATCCTCCTACTTGAATAAGGCAATCAAGAGTGGAAGCCAGAAACTGGAGACTCTTCCAGTGCAGGATGATGCTATTCATTCCCCATTTTTCCCTCAGTATGTGTCCCAGAGGTCTTTCTTATTTGGATCCTAGTCTTAGCCACAGGGGGCTCTTTTTGCAGGATAACAGGCAAATATCAGTCATACCACCACTCTCTTACACCCTCTTGCAACCAGGAGCAGAAACTTGGATGTAAACTTTAATGCAGGCAGACTACTTGCCTGCACCTCTTCAAAGGTACCTAAAATACAGATTATTTTATGTCTCTCTGAATAGGCAAACATCCTGTTGGGAGGGTGTTACTCTGCTTGACCCCATTTTCTTCAAATAATCAGAGACATTTCTGTTCCCAATATTCAGAAGCCACTTTAATGATGAAATAGTTGTTCTCTCTCCACTCTTCTAGATGCACATGGGTTTGCAGTTGTGAAGACACCCACACCTGAGGGATGAAGGATACCTTTTCTCTGCAGCACAATTAATAATAATCCACATTCTTTATAGCTACATCAGAAACCACGCAGCACTCAAAAAATAACCCGACAATAGTGACAATGTGCTGCCTTCTAACTCTCCTTTGCACTTAAAATCCTGACAAATAATCCCATACTTCTTATGTTCATGACTTGTTTTTTTAAAGGTTTGAGGCCCTTTTCTGTGCTGTGGTAACTCAACAAAAGCAGTTCCCAACAAGAAAAACTCACAGCTCCTTTATGTGAAGTCCCTGTGGAAAGCAGCCGTTTCGGATTTCCGTGATGTCATTGAAACTCAGGTCCAACGTTTCCAGGGTAACGTAGGGCTGCAGTTGACTGGCTTCAATGCTGCGGATCCTGTTGTGATGCCTGAAACAGTCAGGAGGAGAAAAAGAAACTATTTAGTTCTCTTAGAAAAACAGAAAGAATATCCGAGGCTGCAGCAGGCCCCCAGGCTGGCTCCGAGTTTGTACCTTCAGAGTTATGGTGACTTTTCAACAGCTGTCTGAGGAGAAACCCATTCCAGAGAGACATTCCCTAATCCCCTCACTGCTCCTCTGGCTAGAGACCAGCTCACAGGTATCTGCAGGCTTCCAGACACTTTTTTCCTTCTACAGAACTATTGACTCCCCTCATCAGTTTTTCTTCCATTAATCTGGGCTCGTTCTCCTACAAGCCTGCACTTCCAAACTGGATTTGTTACATGCAAGGACTACAGGGCTGGTTTTGAATCCCAAAGGCAAGGAGTGCAGATCAGTGGTTTAACCAACCTGCCAAGGCTTTATCCGGAGAATGTGACTTTCAGAGAAGGAAAAAAGTAAATACAAACTCAACAAAAGTTGCATAACATTCTTAATTCCTAAGGATTCTTCTGAAAATTCCGAGCTTTGCACTTTTTTACAAGGATTTGTAACACTGAAATAAGAAGGCTTGCAAATGTTCTTGGAGGCATTTCCTCATCTTTTGCTACTTTTGTCCCACTGTAGGATTAGGACAACTCTGCAGTGGCAGTGCCTGCCCAAGCACCGACTGCAGGATCAGACCCTGCACTGATCACCTGTGTTTGCTGCCTTACCACGACAGCCTGAGGGATTCAATCCAAGGTTTTCCTTTAGAGAAGGTCCTATCCACTGCCCTCAGGGTTTCCACAGCCATCAAACAGTTAAATACCTTTAGACCTCATCTGTACTCAACAAGGTCTAAGTAAAAATCACCCCCCCCACCGAGTTCTTTCCTCTGACTCCTTTCTGGCCTGAGTCAGTAGAGAACAGTAATCAATTAAAAAAATACATTGTGCATTAGTCACAGGAGGCAGAGCACATGCCTGATGTGAATTTAGACCAGTCACTGATATTACTGGCAAGGCTGTGAGTGAGGCACTCCAAACAGAGACACTCACCAGACACTTGGGAACTTGCTGAATAATAAGAGATAGCAGAGAGAGTTCAGACAAGTCCTGTGCCTTAATCCATCCAGCTACCTACTGGGTAAGCAGAGAAGGGGAGAGCAGCCAGTGAAAGCACTCCTGAATGCAAGTCCCAGCTCCCCTGACAGAGCATCAGCTCTTTGAGACCAAAAGCTAGGGGATGTCCAACCACAGCCTTGCAGGCACTGAAGCTTACAGCTCTTTAGGAGCCCATCTTCTCCAGCTTCACCCCTCTTTCATGGCTCTCCCAGGGGTTCAGACAAGCCCCTTTCGAAGAAAACCTCCTCCCTGTGGCAGAAAATGCCAACAGCACATGGCAAGGGACCTGCTCCCCACACCGTGATCTGCTCCTTCACCCTCCCTGTTATTAAAACCAGATTGTTTCACCACAACATTTGCTGGTGTCCACAACAGGAAGAGTGTAAAATCTGCAACCCCAGAACAATTTGCTTTTGGGAGACTCACCCTTTAAGCAGCCAGCACATGGCCCTGGCTTAACGCTGGGGAAACAGGCACAGAAACATTACTTTGACTGAAGAGTTTAAATGATAATTAATTCAGTGCAGGCCCAGAAAACATTAAGGACAAATTTTACAGCACTATAGCAGTGTGCTGCTACTACAATGCAACAAGGTGTCAAGAAAAATCAAGGGAAAGTCATAATTTATGTCTCCAAACTGGTTATTCCATGGGTTACCGGCACACAGGTCTCCCCACAACCACAAACTGTTTCAAAGGCAATAACATGGCTGCTATCCAAATGACCAATATTCATTTACAGCTGGGAATAAAGTCTGAATTTTCACATCCATGCACCTAGTAGAACAGAAGTACACTGAATTTATAGTATAGTGAGACGAAAATACAGGAAAAATCACTATACTCAGAATTTTGTGATCTCCATTAACTAAACATATGGGCAAGGACTAGTTTCTTTTGCAATTAACTCGATTAGTAGAATCACGAAGTTCAGAAATTTTAATCTTTTTTTCCTCCTCAAAAGAAGAGCGACCATTAAATGTGTGTGCAAGCCTGACTCAGGAAAGGACCTCAACACAGACATAATCACGAGCACATTTTCTGGAGCTCTCCTGAAGCAGGGGCTGTGAGTTCAGCTCTGATCTCATCTAAGCTGTGATGGCTGAGATGAATCTGGCTGTAAATTAACAGGAAATGAAGGCTTGTACAAACGAACGTGGAGAATCTATAAATCACCTGACAATCCCTGCACAGGGCAGTTAAGTCTGCAAGGGACTGAGAGCACAGAGTGAATTTGGACACGAAATGCTCTCCAGAAGCCAATGTTATTTTTTTGGAGTATTAATATTTCTGTGCTTTGGTTGCTCAACATATATCCACTGTGCTGGCCTTCCAGATCTCCCAACCCATCCCAGAAGACAGACTCGAAGAAGGGAAGAAAAGGACAGGAAAGAACTCTTTTGTTTGAGCCATGTTCGCAGTTTCCAGGTGACTTCTGTCTGTTTGCCTCTTGCTTTTCAAGTGCTGCAGCTGGCAGATGAGATGGATACATTATTTTACACAGGAAAAAAACCTGGCTCCTTTCTCTCCCTCTCCCCGTCTCCTACAAACATGGGCTGACTCCAAATGTAACTCTCAGCTCCAAACACCATCCCAGGCCAGTCCCAGCTGGGGAATGTCAGACAGTTCGCTGCAAAGCACTGCACCCTCTCAAAGCACTGCACTTCAAACAAAGCCTGTGACTTTTCCTATACACAGCATGTGATATGAAGGCAACATCGCCCAAACCTTTTACTAGCTTGATTACAATTTATTTTTCATTCTTTTGGTAAGAACCCAAATGTGATTTAACCCTTACTGTTACTACTTGGATCCTCTCAGCTCTCCCACCTTTGTTCCCCTGTTCATCGCAAGGGTGTTTTACAGGAAAAAAAGACCAGTGATGTTATGAATTTGCCTCTCCCCTTTATCACTGACTGGAAAAGGGCTGGATTTTTCCCAACCACTTCACACTGGGTTGGCTTCAAATGTGACAGATCAGATTTTAGTACCAATTGCCGAAACCAGGCGTTAAAGCACAAATAATTGGTGCTTGCACAATCAACACCTCCAGGTGTCTTTTCCTCTCCCCACTCCTTAGGTATCACAGCCTGGAAACAGCTTTCCCTGCCTCACTTCAGCCAGTGTTACCTCAAGAGTATACAATGACAGGGCTTCAATGTGAGATTGTGCAATTAGAGCCTGGAGTGGGAGCCAAGTCTCTTGGTTTCTATTCCCAGCTCTGGCACCAACTCATCTGCCTCGGGCAAGTTCCTTAACCCCTCTCTACCTCTGGCTTTCCAATGTGCATGGAAAAGGACTGTCGGGCTAGGATGATGCAGCCTTTGCTGAGGACTAAAAATCCAGAGTGAGAGAAGCTCAAGTGAAAAAGAAATCATAGGAACCAAGGAGCCCATCCAAGTCCATTTAGGTTTGTTAATGAATATGGGAGGATCTGGCTAACACAACTGAACTTCCCAGTTCATACCCAGCGTCATTCCCAGAGACACCTCATCTGCAGCTAATGCAGACCTGGAGCTGTAACACCTCTGTGCCAAGCTAAGGTAACTCGGAGTCAGCAAGGATCACTTTTACACTCTCTGTACACATGGCACTTGTTCAGGAACTTCTTCACCCTTGGGTCAGCACCAGCTACAGCTGCAGAGGGAGCGGAGAGCTGGGCGGAGCCGCCCTCCAGCCCCTCAGTTTAACCCGCCTCAATCCCGGTTCAACACCCCGAGGTAGCGCAGCCTCTCAGCCCTTGCACTTTGCACCGCCCTTGGACAGACCCCTTGGGTTTACAGGAGATTTGGATTAACCTCAGCCAGCTCTGAATCCGAGCCCGTGAGGACCCCGTGAGGAAGCGCACTCGCTGCTCCTCCGGGCTGAGGAAAACAAGCAGAACGTTCCAGCGAAGCCAAAGCGTGTTTGGGTTTGCTCTGGGCCGGGAGGGAGCTGAAGGGGGTGGCAGGAAAATAACAGGTGGCGCAAAGTCAAAGGCTTGCAGCATTTCCAGGAATCTCAGCTTGTATTTTAGAGGTAAAGTTACACTTTAATCCCGATGCGTTTCCTCATTTGAAGCGTCTTTGTGAATATTTATTTGATAAACAGGCTGTGAAACATTTTCCACCAGACCTAACAGGGGAAGAATTCACCTTCCTCTTTGCAGCAAGCAAGGAGAACACCACTCAGCTTAATTTATACCGTAGTTTCAAACTCCCCGTGTGAAATGGATGCAAAGAGCAGCACAAACACGTTCCTTTGTTGTTTGAGCCACATCCACTCCCCCCAGCTGCTGCCCACTCAAAAGCTGACAGCGGAAAATCAAAGCAAGCAGACCCTCCGACGGGAATGCACGGGGGGCTTGGCATGGGCTGATTTAAATACAATCAGCCCAAAACCTCCTGGTTTAGACAGAGCTTGAATTAAGGCTGCCGTAGCTGCTGCGAGTCTGCAGCGCAAAGGCAGGGAGAAGTCACATGCCTGGCCTTCATGTAGTGTCAGCTTACAGATCTGGCCGGGCTCACCAGAGAAAAAGGAAAGCTGTAATACAGCAAACCTATTAAACCAGCACCTGTTATAGGCATCAAAAATAAAAGTGAGCTTCTAAAGAGGGGCTCCACACCTCGGGCAGGGTTCTATTAATATGCCAGCACATTTTCAAAATTAGCATATGAGGGAGATCACAGGACTAGAAAGAGAGAGATTTAAAAAGTTCAGGGTTTGGTTAGTATTTCCATACTGACAAAGTATTGAAGAAATGAAATGCTGGAGCCAGAAAGAGTTATGGGGTTTGCTACTGAAGGACAGGCAAGGTTTGGTGTCAGAGACTGGCCGTGCAAAGAAAGGGACTTCAAAGGCAGAGTAACCGGAGATGGATCACATACACTGTGACTAACACATGCCTGGAACTACCTGCCCTCCTCCTCCTCAGCTCAGAGATGGAGATCCAGTACTGATCCTCCTAGAAACACTGAAGAAGATCAAAGACATGGGTTCCTAAGCTTTCACCCACATGATTTGCCATTTACAAAAATAATAAATAAAATCATGGTTTCAGAGTAGAGTGCAATGCCTGAGCAATTTTCCTAACAGGCAGGAAGGGTAATTGATAATCTGGAAGATGAATTTGTCTTTACAACAGCAGTAACATCAATGTTTCTGCTTTTCCTGGTCACCTTATTACAGTCAATAACCGAAGATCTCCTGAGCCATTTTTATTAACATATGGAAAGAAGGAAGGGGAAGAATGTCATCGGGACCTGCACATCAGCTTTGACTCAAACAATTTATCAGTGCAGAACTTCTTACATGGTTTTAACATTTTACTCATAAATTTTACTTCCAAAGACTTATTTCAGAAAATTTTTTCTTCTCTACTGTAGCTTGTGAAATGTCTGCCTTGGAGTAGAGTGAAGCCATCTCTGCAGCAGAAGATGAAGTAAACATGCAGGTGACATGCTGGAAGTCTGTGCCACACCATCCCCTAGTTCTTCACATGAGACCTTCCCAGAAAAACTGAACTGGCTGATGTGCACGAGCCCTCACACTTCCCAAGTGTTCTGGAAAGCCCCACTAGTTGTCTGACACTTTGCATTGTCTTATCAGCCTTTCCAGAATAATCCATGAGGCACAAGATTTTGGACTGTCACAAGAATGTGTATTTTTATCCAACACAAAACCACTATATTTGCTTATGGGAACTGCCCCACTGTCCTTTCAGTGTAAGGCTGCATGGGTTATTGTTTGGACAGGAAGCAAGGATGCATGGAAGCAGCCCCCACTTTTCTCAGATGCTCTGATTCACTCCTTCCCTGAGGAATCCTGGCAGATTCCCAGGCTGTCACAGATACAGCTCTGTTTGTTCAGGTGCTGGCTGCACACACAGCAAGAGCAGAGCAGTGGCAGGCCAGGCAGCCACTGCATTTTAGGGTCAGCCACACAAAAAAAACCAACCCAAAAAACACGACCCCCAAAAAGCCCAAAACCAAAAAAACAAACTCCAAACCACCAAAAAAAGCCACTTGCATATTTTTTTATGGCTATCCAAACTTTCCCGTAAAGGCTTACATGCTCTACCTAAGACCATAAGTCAGGATCTTCCCTCTCCCTAGCACTCCTTCAAAAAGCAGCAAACAAAATCCATGACCATTTTACACTGTTTTTCACTTAAAATAATATATAGGAATAATGCAAGAACAAGCTGATGGAGCTACTCCAACTGTATCTAACTACAGCAGAAAATGTGAAGACAGTTTCTTCATCTGCTGTACATCAGCTTCAAACCAGATATATTCCAGGGGGCTTTTATCAGGTCATGTTCTCACCCTGTTTTGTGGTTTAGGATGGAGAATCATGAGGCAAACTACCCCCAGCTACACACAGCTGGGACAAGACAGGGGGTTTAAAAAACAACCTGGGTTTGGGGTTTTTTTTGAAGGAAGAGGGGATGGAAAAAATGCAACCTTTCACAGTGAAGTGACTGTGTCTCTGTTCCAGGTCATGGATGTTTGGAGGCAGAAATCAGTCTGAGAGATGAGATTTGCTAATTCACCCCTTTGGGCCTGGGAGCAGCTGCCACCTGCAGAGGGCTGTGCTATGAACTCTATTCCCACAAGCAAACTCTTACTCACGCAAATAGTTCCACTGCAGTCAACAGGACTATTCATGTGAGCCCAGTGTGACCCAGGGGCTATGTTTTCCCTGTCTATTAAAGGCTACTCTGTGGCCACTCACGGGACCAAGCTCATCTGCCTCTCACATTGATGGACTGCAACCACTGACCCTGTGCACTCCCTGTGGCCTCAGAGCATCCTTGTGCCCGGGGTACCCAACCATGGGCAGATGTTATCCTGCTGCCAGGCACACTCTCACAGCTCTTTCATAAGGCATCCACATGGATAGGAGGCGGGGATCAAGCATTCTCTTTAGAATCTTTTATAGCAGCTGGACAAAAGCAAAGGCCTGGATCTGATGAACAGTCATTAATGGGTTTTGTTGGGTTCAGTATGAACTGCATGAAGGAAAGCCTTTCTTCTGATGAAACCAAAACCACCACATACCCAGTGAGATATATATTCTCTTTGAATGTTTCTGCACTAGCACTGTTTATGTAAACTTTCTGACTTCTTACATGACCTTACGCTGTGTGCTAGATCCACTGAGGTAAGTCATGTCGTTTTTCAAAGCTCTCTCCCTCACTTTGATCTGCATTTCCTTTCATTGGACTTTGACTTGCCACCATATGATTTTGGATATTTTTTGCAATATACAACTTCCTAAGCCTTCAGCATTTCATTCTATTAAGAGAACAAAATGTGTGGGACAGGCAGGATTAGAAGTTAGTCATCTTTAAAACAGAGGCTGTCTTATCTCTTCAGCAGATTACACAACCTGTTATGACATCAAAGCAAATTAAGATTCCTGAAGACAAGACAGTCTCTGTTATGGGCACAGTCCCCCCATCAGCAACTGGGTGGTTCTAAGAGGACCAGCTCTCTTCTGGTTACACTGGATGTTTCATCAAGATTGTGCTCTGCAGCAGCTTTTAAAATGATGTATTCACAAAAGGCACAGATCCATTAAACAGGCTGTGCAAAGCATCTCTCATTGTCTGGCACAGCTTCTCTGTAATGAGCCTCCCTGAACTTTTATGAACTCAGTACCAGAGTACAACCTCATGGCCCTGTGTGCAGCTTGACCCCAAACCATCTCAGTGATTATCTGCAGAGCCCTGAGCACATCCCTCGATGAAGGATGCACCTGCAGGGGTTGGGGCCAGGTATCTTCAGCAGGGGCTGCCCAGCCTGTGATGCAGTTTGGCCAAAGGCACAAGGGAGGGACAGGATCTCTAAGTCACTGAGCACCATCAGTGCTGGTTTTGAAAGGGGCACTTTGCAAGCACTCATAGCTGTACTAGTCTTTCATCCCCTCCTCCAGCTCTCAGTCCAAACCACTGCTCCTACCACTTCTCACATTCCCTGACCTCCATCTGGAGCAAGCACTGAGAAAGGCTGCAAAGGAGAGGAGAGGCTCTTCTGAGTGCTGAACTCTGCTAAGGAGGAGAATTGTCCTATGGAAATAGAAGGAAGAGAATCATATAAGGTAAATGGCAGTTTTCATACAAGAATGCAGGAAACCACAGGGCTCTGCACCAGCTGTCTGAATGGGGTCGTGGGGCTCAGCAGAGCCTCTTTGAAGAATGGCTGCATCAGTATTTGAAAGGGGTCATTCAGTTGCTGGCAGATGACAGTCAGGTCAGTGTTTCCATGTTCTACATCTCATATCTTTGGTCTGCTACTCTCTTGCTCTGCCACTGGCTTTTCCTCTTGTGCTTCTCCCTCAAGGGCTTTGTTCTGCCGCTGATACATGCCAGCCAAACTCAATTTTCTATCACAAGTTAAATGCATAAGCAACTCCTTGAAGCCAAGAAAGAGGCTGGCTTCACCCCACCAGTTTGCTGCTCTGATGAGGTCCTGCTCTCCACAGCCCCACACTTGCACAGCGCCCAAGTCAAGGCTGCTGCCTAGGCCCCCCCCACCTTATCACTGACCTCAAAGATGAGTCAGGTTTGTGATAAGGAAGAATAGACACCTAAAAATCAGATCCAGCCCAGATATCAACTGAACTAGCACAGAGCAGGGGCTGGAGCAGAGACAGCAACCTCCTTTCATTTCATTGCATGCAAGCTTTGTGCTTCTAATCAACAAGGATGGCATTTCCATTTGAAAGCCAAGAAGGTCAAAATGTACAGGGCATGGAGGCACTTTCATCCGTAAATCCTGATACTGATTTTAGTTTCTCTTTGTGTAATACTTGATCAAAGTAAATAAGATCCACCGCAGCCTACAGAGTGCATGTGTTTTGTGGGTGGTTTTGTTTTGCTTTTGTCTCTCCATGGGAGTGAGGAGGGGAAAATAACACAAGTGGAGAAGCAATTCAAGTGCAAACCAAATGCAGTGGCTCTGCCCATGATGCTGCAATTTTAATCCAAATTGTAACTGCAAGCAGATTTCTTGATAGCATGTACTGTCTGTGCCTCTAAGCCACAATGTGACACAGGGGCTTTTCCCACCTTTGACAGGAACACAATGAAAACAGGTGGATTTAACTACACTGATGATAAGGGAGGTAAATAAAGGACAACATACTTGAACACATCTTCCAGACCGTCAAACTCTTCGTCTCATGGAACTTGCAGCAGAAGCTGCAAAAAGACCTGCCTCTTGAAAAAGGCAGCATTTGAAGAACCACATTTTTGACTGGCCAGTCAAACTCCTGTTAACACTTGAGAGATGTAGATAGGCTGGCGTTTCGTCTGCTCCAACATGACACACACTTGTGCTCTGTTGAAAGGGCTTATCTGTCTTGTCAGCAAGGTCGCAGGAACAGGGATTGCCTCTGGGCAGACTTCACTGAGCTCTGCTCGGCTCGCACTGCTCAGCCTGCAAGAAGGAATAGCTCCTACGTGGATAAGCAGTGGTCAAGTTAGCAAAGAAAAGAGCTGCTCTTCACAAGTCCAGCACCCTGTTACTAATAAAGCTCATCAAGTAGGAAGGGTGGCTTTGGGAAACCCCAGAACAAGGCGCCAAAACATCCAGGGAAGAGAATATTTGGGGTTTAGAGTAGAACTGCCTCTGTGCTAAGCCAGGCTGGTGTAAAACAGGCTGTTCAAGCTTCCCTGGTGAAGATCTTGTAAAGTGAAGTGTAAGCATTCACCACCATTTAGCCAGTAAGTTCTTCAAGCTTCCTTTATAAGACAATTTACATCTTCAGTTCCTCCCATTTTTGAAAAAGATGACTGCTTTCTCAAGAAAACAACCTTGAGTACAAAAATATCTTAAGTGCAAAAGGTGTTCCTTCTCCAGGGCACCTGAGGGATTACAGAAAGTCCAATCCCTTGGCCTGATTGCTCATGCTAATCACCACCCTGTTCAGCAGCTGCTTGCACATAGTGAGTGATCTGCAGTAGATGGACTGGACAGGAGATGATATTTAAGTCTAAACTGCATGAGCAATTTATAGATTCTTTCTTTTGCCATCAAATCTTAATTCTACATCTCCACAACTCATTTTTATCTGCTCAGATCTGACCACTAGTTGTCTTTTCACTCAGACAGCTCCACACTTCTGTTTCATTTTCCAGCTGCCTTTGCTATTTTCCCTGATGTGCAATTGAACATTAAATGGTTTGACAGGCAGAACATGTACTCACCCAACCACTTATTCCCAATCAATATTCACCTGGAATTCCTGTTAACAAGCAGGAGTTATGCACACACACGTAAGGGAGGGTGGCCTTTCAAGTGATCACTTCATTTGAAGGTGTGACAGATCACTTCCCCATCTACCTTAACCAGCAATCACATTTTCCACACTGCACATCCCCAGCAGGGCTGGTTTTACAAGATAATAACTTTTGACATGATCTCTATTGCTCACCTCTGCAATTAATTGGGGAATTCGACATGGGTTAAAAATAACAGAAAATCCAGCACATAGCTGGCTTTTATTCAGTTAGAAATGGGCTTTCTATAGACTGTTTTGCTAATCCCTTCCAACCTGCACATGGCAGGATTACATTCAAGTGAAAATTTTCTTCACAATTCCTAATGGGGCCAGTGTTTTATGCCACCCAACTTAAACCCCACAATTCTACCCCCACCCCTGTTCTTACTCCTCTCTGGGCATCTATTCAATGCTCTGAGCAAGCACCACTGTCTACAGCCAGGATAACTGACAGTGAGGAATAACTGGTCCATCTCAGTAGGGAAGCAGGAACACATAATGAGAGCTTCCTGATTTTGTGCAATTTTGTTAAAAAACTGAATTGGCCAAGCTTTCAGAGAGGAAAATGGGTAGAGAATTTTACACTGAAATATTTTAACTTGCTTTTACTGTAGCTTCAACTTCACTTTTACTCACCCCTGAGCAAACAATTGCCATTACCAGCAGTTTTTATGTGGGAAACTCCAATATGCTAAAAAAACTTTCAACTCAGCAAGTTATTTATATTTGAAATCTGCTTGGTCTGTGAAGACTAACAACAGAATTGCGTTTGTAGATGTGGGCTTTATTTACCATGTGCCATTAAATGAGACAGTCAATCTACCATAGATTTTAATAGTAGCAAGCTTGGGCTATTCTAAGGTTCAAATTTGAAGCTATTTTTCACACTGACCTTAACAAAAGATCATGGTTGCAAATGACCCTAACAACTGATCTAGGCTTGATCTGCAAAGGGACAGAACTTGGAAACAACCTTGTGCATTGTACATAAAATATGCACCTGCCCTCGGAGATGCTTTACCGCCAGGAGTTCCATCTGCCCTGAGGTAGATCCTCTTCAGCTCAGAGGAAGCAGATCCACTCAAAGGGGAATTTACTTTGGGGTGTAATGAATATGTGGGGCACGCACAAAGAAATCCTCTTCCAGTGTTCCAACTCCCAACCCTGTGCTCTGTCCCACAAGAGAGCTCATGTCCTCTCCTTCCTCCAGACACATTCTAACCCAGCGTGGCCTGCTAAGCAGCACACAGATGCCAGAGCAGATCTGGCCCAGCTCAAAGCAATTCTCTACTCACAGAAGAAGCTGCCACAGCTGTACAAAATGCTTATCCTTGTTATTAAATACAAAATAGAGTAGCCTCCAGGGGTAACTGGTATTTTATGAGCTGCCACCAACTTTCACTATCTTTATCCTCTGGCCAATTTTTACACTCCACTCTATGTGCCCAGATTACTTTCTGATGCTCTTTTGTTGAGTCTGATAACTGTGTGCTTTACTGCTGTTGCTTTTCTAGAAGAAATGATTACTCATTTCCCTGGAACAGCCTTAGATCCTTTGCCATTTCCATGTGCTCATGTTATATCTAAAAGCTCAAAGAGGACATGCAAATGATTAGAACAGTTCCAACAGCCCAAAAGAGAACTCAAAACAGCATCTCTCCTGGTGCTTGGGAGCACATGATTAATGAGAGTTTCCTCCACTGGGAAAGGCTCCTGCAGTCTTTGGCCTCAAAAACTTACAGACTTTACACACCAGAGCCTTAATATGAACTCTGAGCAAAACAGACTTAAGAGGGGGGTTTCAGAATATCTTATGCCTGTACATTGCTGCACACTGAACAGCCTGTTGGCATTCTTTTAATTTTCCCTTTCCATATTAATATATTTCACATTCAAACCCAGAAATTCAGTAGTGTGGACCAAACTCTCAGAAAGCAGCTCTCTCCATCTCTGAGGGGAATTGCCTAAGCAAACACTGGAGAATTGGCCCCTGCAGACATTACACTTCATAGGTGATGCAAGCAGGGGTTGGGGGTGAATCTGCTCCCACTTATGTATCTACACATGCCTACACTGCTTTGCCTTAGTTCCCAGAGAAAGTTTTCTTTGGGCCAGTAATTAGGAAGAGTGGAAGGCAGCGTGGTTTTCTGAGCTGCCCAAGGCACGTCCTGCACACAAGCAGAGCCTGCTGACTTCAACCAGACCCCGCGCTCGGCTGCGTCTGAGTCATCTGGATTTTGTGCTTATGAGCACAAAACCTCTTGCTGCGACCCAGATGGAATTAACAGAGTAGTCTCCTTATTTCTAATTGTTAGATCATCCCTTTTTAACTCCAGCAAAGATGACTTGCAGATTAAACCCCTTGGGGGTCAAGGCAGTTGTTCTGTTTGTACAGCAATTAGCACAGCAGGATCCCAGGCCACAAATGGCCTCCAAGGCTATGTCTGTACTATGCTGTTAGCTCAAACCTCATTCTTCCTGTAAGCCAAACTTCCCAGCTCTCAACACCGCCTACACAGAGGTTTTTACTCTGGTCTAGCCAGGAACATGGAGTGAACTCACACCTCGTGTAGAGACCAGCTCAGGCTTGAGCTGTGCTCTGCGAACACAGATGCAGCAGTTTTGAGCTCTTCCCTCTAACAGCGGTCACTCTGGGAGGCTGCCATGGACAGAACTGCAGCTGCAGGTCTGATGCTCAACCAAGTCTGCATCATCTTAACTTGAAAAGTGAAGATGAAGTGAAGTCACAGATCTCAACTCCACCACCCCAGCTCCCGGGAAATCTTGCAGAAAGATTTCTGCAAGAATTTGTGAGATCCCACTCAGAGCAGCAGAGCACAGACTGCTTGCATTGTGTCAGCTCACAAAGCAACACACCTTTGCCTTGGGTGAAAGCAGAACAGCAGCTCAAAGAATCTAATGGACCACTTGGGTTTTCAGAAAGGGTCTCTGCAAACCCCATCTGACAACTCAAGTGAAGCAGTGCAAACAGCACTAAAATAACAGCTGCTTTCCCAAGCCTTCACCAAGAAAGAATGAGGCAACAGCTTAATAGTGTGATCCTCATTTTGTCACGTTAGGGACGTCCAAGACCAGCCAGCCTTAATCTAGTACAAAGGTTTAATGAGTGTCAAAGAAAATCAAAGTTAGACAAGAAACAAGGGTCACAATCTTAACAATGTGGCTAATTTAACCAGAATTATAATGAAATCCCCAACACTTAAGAGGAAAAGCTCTACAAGAAACCATGCAAGTCAAATGGAAGAGACTGGCTGAAGTCTTTGACCTGTCTTACCCAACATCCAGCTGGAATAGCATAGAGTACCCTCCTTTCCATGAGGATTATGCTGCCCCAAGCAGCATCTGAGCTCATGAGCCCTTTTTCAAGCAGTCCTAGCATGTTCCCCAACACTCCCAGTTTCCAATTCTCCATGTATTTAGTTTTCAAATTTTACATGATATATTTTGCCTGGGGCCCAGTAGATCACTTACCCTTCTCCTATTAGCTCTCTGTTTAATTACAGTTTAATGTGAATTGATCTTTACATTAATGAGTCTGTAAAGAAGATTGATTTTCTTCAAGAGACTTTTCTGCTCAGTTTGGCAGCAGAGTAGTCCTATTGATTTCGCTTTCCCCAGTAAATACACTGCAGTGTCACTGCATCTTCTTGTGAATCAGCTAATCCTATTTCACACTCTTTTGCTCCAAAAATCCCTATTCTGAGTTCCTTGTTATCTGTGCTTATTCAGAGCAAGACGATGGGGCCAAAGCATCTCAAACAGCTCTGCCTGTTGCTAACACACAGCTGACTGCTGTGGGTCACTGTCCCCTTTGTTCCTAAATGGCTGGGGGCTTAAAAGACTTAGAGTGAAAGAAATGAAAGTTATTTTTAAGTGTTTAATCTGTTAACTTCCTTAATTCCCAGCCAGCTAAGGATGTGGCAAAGTGTGCTCTGTTTACCACACTTGCTCCAGAGGTCTGGTTAGCACTCTCCACTAAGCCCTACAGCTGCCCAACAGCCTGTGCTGGTGTGCCTGTGTCAGAGGATGCTGACTGAATCAGGCTTGGAGCCAGGGCAGAGGACAAGGATCCACCTCCATCATCCTCTCCAAACTCCCCCAAACCCCTCCAGGATGCATTTACACACATGCAGGTAAGATGCAGCAGTGAGGACAGGCCCCAGAGTAAGGGCTGAGCTTGTGCCTGCTCAGGGGTTTGTAGGAAAGCAATAAGAGACCAGTGCAGGGTTGATTGCAGCTCCTTTTATCTGGCAAGACTAAGAGTCCTTCCATGCAAATTAGTGAGGAAGCTGGATATAAACAGACTAAGTTCTGCAAATAAATGGTTTCTTCCATCATCCCTTTCCCCACCAGATCAGGTAACAGGGTCTTCTCGAGAGCCTTCAGAGTTAACACACTGTAGCTGCACTGGGATGGGAAATCCTCAGCCAAGGGCATGTCGGTGAAAACATCCTGCCATCAACTCCCAAATGTCCAAGTCTAGGAACTGCAACTAAATTACAAATGCTGTGGGAATTTCAGGCAAGGTTCTCCTCTCAGCTATTCCGATGTAATTTCGGAATGAATCCAGATGCAGTCTCTCCCCCTCCCAGCTGAATTTCCTGGCTTTTGTTTGCACTCACAGATGTTTGCATTTAATGTCTGTCTTTATTTGGTAACCCGTACATAGATTATTTTTCCCTTCTGTTCTATTAAAAGCCTTATCAAGTCCCTTATGTTTGCTCTTGCTGAAATGAACGACTTTGGCAATATTTTCAACATGCAAGGCAAACAAACTGATTCTTCGAGGAATAACTAAACTGAACCAAACTTCATGGCAGCTTATTAGGACAAAGCATTTTTGATACATATGTTATGTCTGCGTCCATCTGCAGCCTGGGACATCCAAAGGCTTGCAGAAAGCTTTGAGAATTCTCTCTTCAACAGATTCTCACATGCTTACATATATACTTAACTGGCCTGTGGTCCTCTCACATGTGGGGTCAGGCAAGTTTTGGGTGATGGACACAGGTATGGAAAACCCAAAATCAGGGAATACAAAGCAAAGCTCATTTAAAAAAAAAAACCCAAAAACCAAAAAAAACCCCACCCAACCAAACAACAACAAAAAAACTCCAAACAAAACTTTAGGGGAAATTTGAGTTTGGCAGTACGGCAGATTTCTTTCTCCCAGTCCCAAAAGGAGAAGAAGTGTCTTCTCCTGTTTAGGAAGAGCAGGAGATGAAGTAACTCATTCAGAAGGGCTGTTTTGAATGACAAATATACAACTCTTGCTTTTATAATACATTAACAGTCCTTTGGAAATACTTAACCACATGCTATATACAAAACCTACTTCAGAGGTTTGTGAGGTAAACACACTTCACACATTTCTAAACACTGAAAAAAAAGGCAATGTATTTATTTTTCTTTAGCAGTAAGAATACACTGTAACACTATACACTTAAACATAAACCAGTTTCTCAGTATACAAGTCTTCATTATGAGTCTTCACCCCGGGTTTGGTTTGGCAGTCTCCCCAGTTATTACTTCACAGATTGGAAGGCCAGAAGAAACCAGTATGACCATGTAATCTGATTCCTTACATCACACAAGGCTGAATAACTTTACCCACCAATTTGCCTATCAAGCCCACTAACCCAGGGTTGAACTAAAGGACCAGCTCATAAGAAGCCAACCAACTGATTAAAGACTCCCAAAGACAGAGAAAGCTCTACTTCCTCAGCAAATCATTCCAATGTGACTCAGCAACATCGATTGAAGCAGGTACTTTAAAACATCTTTCAGGTTATTTTTATCTCTGATAAAAATTAAAAGGAAATGCAAGGGGGGAAAAAAGTGGCATTCTCTAATACAAGCTAAACAAAGAGACCCTTCTTGCCGAAGGATGACAGCAGCATTACAAATCCCACAATCAGAGTTATTTATGTGTAGCAGCTGAGGAGAGCAATTCAGATTTCTGCAAAGTGATACTAAGCAGGTCTGTTTGGAATATTGTCCTTTTATCGTTTGGCTTTGTACCTTCTCCTTCCTTCTGCACCACTCTGAAATTTCAGAGGAGCTGTAAATCTGCTTCCTTCCACCAGTCATTATTCCTCCTTTCCAAACTGCTTATTTCATTTCAGGAATAAAAAACCCAAAGCTCCAGCAATTTGGTTCTTTGCCAACGGCTAAATTAATAGCAAAAACAACAACAGGGGCTTGTGGAACTCAGAGCATTTATAGACTTCATGAGAAAGAGAAGCCGATCTGGGGGGCCTAAAACTATATCCCTGGATGGCAAATTCTAAAAAAAAAAAAGCTTTCCATCCATAAATCAGATTTCTGGAGCTGTTTTCTGAAGCCTGATGCACAGCACAAATGTGGCAGCACGGTAAGCCAGCAGATCAGGGCTGCCTCAGAGTAAGTGAGAGCCTTTTGAGCAAGAGAGGCCAATCAGCTGGTGGTGTGGTCACAGGCATTTCCCACCACAAGAAGTACCAAACCCATGGAAAATACGGATACCTGCCTGCAGGTGTACTGCAAGGCCATGCAGGCTGGAAGCCACCATTTGAACTCTAAAGTGCTCTAGCACTTTGCTGGAGTTCCTATTAGCTATGAACACTTCCCAGGAGCCTGGGAGATATCATGCACACCTCAGCAAATTCTTTCTCAGTGCACATTACAGGCAGACACATACAAAAATAATTTTAGAAATCCACACTATTTAGGTACTAAACAGTTTGATATTTTAATATTTTATTCCCATCAGCAACAACGTCAATCCAAGATCCTCAGGGGCAGGTACGTGAGGGCTCTCAGGTGTCTAACGCTTCTTCTGTGGTCATCTAAACTACCAAAGTCAGGAACTTCAAGCCTTCTGCAGATCATGCTTTACAATCACTGCTCTCTCAAAAGAAAGTGTTAAAAAGAAGTTGAAAGAGAGCATAAAAACAGGTCTGGAATGAGCTCCCTACAAGATTAAGACATGAATAGTCTCTGGCTTTAAGAGGAAAGAAGAAATGATCAGGGCCAGGGATAAAAAAGAACAATAAAGAAAAGGTAAAATTTAATAGTGCATGTATGACCTAATGGTTGAAACCTAAAGGCAAATAAGGAAAAAGAAGTTTTATTCAACATGTTCAATTTACTGACATAAGTTACCACTGATCACAAGCATCTCATACAAATCACACTACTCCAGATGATGTTTCTTAATTAAGGTGCCAACAAACCAAAAAACGGAATCTAGAGTCAGCAGGAACGAGTGTGACACACAAGAACTCTCAGAGGCAGCTGAACCCACCCCAGGAGAGCCCAGAGCCGAAGGAGGTGCAGTGACTTACAGGTGGAGGGAGCGGACGCTGGCAGCAGCGGATCCCAGGGAGGGGATGGCAGTCAGCTCGTTGTGCTCCAGGCGCCTGCAAGAAACAGAAATTAGGGGCTGAAGCCAAGCAGCCTGTGCCCAAGCATACAGGAGCAGGGGAGGGCTGGCACTGACACTGGGGCAGAGGCCTCCATCTCAAGGGGTTTGCCTGGACCTCTGATGGCCACACTACTCTTTAATACCCGAGAGCCACCATCACTGGCTCCACTGTACTGTCTTTATAAGAGCAAGGCTTCTTTTCCCCCTTGCCACCCACTCCCTAAAGTGCCAGGGAGGAAAGCATTGTGCCACAGCCCTCCACTAGCCTGTGTTTCCAGAGTCAAGCCTGAGACAGGAAGGTTTTGCACGTAAGGCCATGGGTCCCACTGCCTCAGGACAGGAATTTAACCCCTTTCCCAAGCAGCAGCCCCTGCTCAACCCCTCCACACCAGGTGAGGGCCTGGGGGCACAACTGAGTGGCATCCTCTCCACACCAGGACCAGCTCTGGAAATCCCAGACGGATTTCCCCACGAAGCCAGCAGCACACAGCGCTGGCACAGGAATGTCACAGCCACGGGGCCCTGCTCCCGGGGAGCACAGCGAGCCCCGGGGTGAGGGGAACCGCAGGGCACCCGCTCCTGCAGCCACCAGCACTGAAATGTCCCCTGCAAGGGCCTAATGCTTCAAGTGCTTTTCTGACTGAAAACAGATCCTTGCCGTGTGACTGGCTCTTCCTTGGTTTAAAGAGCCCTTGTTTGTACGGTGAATTAGTCAATTAATTACTGTAACAGTCGCTCGTCTGGCTGCTTGAAAATTACCTAATTTCTCAGCCTCCTTGCCCGCTCCCCCCTCAGGCCGCTGGCTGCAGTGATCACAGCCAAGCCCTGGCCAGGCTCCCCAGGACCCCCAAACCACCTCTGATCCCATTGCTCCTGCTTGGGGCAGAGCCTCGCTGGGTCACTGCGGGCCTTCCAAGTGCTTCCCTTCTGCAGGGAATCCTGAAAAGATCCCAATCTGGGTGGAAAGCACAGCATCCCAGAGCTGCACAGCTGAGGTGTGCTAAGCCACAGGCACGAGTAGGGGCAATCCTAAATTATGTTGGGGTTTTTTCCCCTCTTCTTTCCTTTAACACTATTTTTGGCAGGTGGGAGAGGGCAGTGGCACATTCATCCCAGAACTTCCCTTCTGGCTCCTCTGAGAGGAGGCAAGATATTTGATTTCACGAGGAGTTCCAAGCACTGCTGGGATAAAAGCTTTCCTCTGCCTCTGACATTATACCCATGCCTTAAAATGTAAGGGAAAAAAGCCAGATGCATTGCAATTCAGCAAGGAGCTCCACTCTGCAACTAAAAGCTCGCTGTTGCTCATATTACAACATGGTCTAGAGCTTCCAAAGGTACAGAGCAAGCTGGAAAGAGCATTAAAATGCTTATTTGTGGCACATTTTCATTAACATCTAACAGCATCTTCTGGAGAAGAAGGAGCCTGGGTCAGCTCTGGTTAAGCAGCTCTGACACCAACCAGCATCTAACAACTGGTCAAACCCTCCTCTGACATAAGTGTGATACTCATATATCAGCCTCCCGTCATGTCAGGAGTCAGAAGTGGTTCTCCCACCTCATTTTCTCTCTTGGCTCACAGGCATCACTTGCTGACACAGAGGAGACAGCCAAGCTCTGTATTTGCCTGGGATTTCCCACTCATCTTCCCTTTTTCCCCATGTAAAGGAATTGAAAAAGAAAAAAAAGAGAGGGGAAAAAAACCCCTCAAAACAGAACAGCCAGGCTCAACAACTTTAAACTTTCAGTCTCCTTTCTCTTCCCCAGCCCTCACCTCTGACGACACAAACCCGCTGCCTCTGGATGCTGAGGCAGAGGAGGAGGGGGGGCCACCCATATAAAATATTTACAGTCCAGTTGCCAGGCTGGTGTCAAGCTGAAATGGAGCCTGCTCAAAAATAGCACAGCTCTCCAGAGCTTTCAGTGAAAGGCACTTTAGAAAATAAAAGGTGAGTTGTTTGGAGAGGAATTTTAGCGTGGTTACTACTTTCTTTGCTACCAATGAACTTGGAAAGCCTGAGAGCCGTGAAACCATCAGTTTCGTGGATCCCATGATCCATATGACCTGAGGAAACCCCGGAAAGGACCACAGGGCCTACCCCCAGCAGCACCCTCCATCCATCCCTCCAACCAAGGAATGAGAGCAGACGGACCCCAGGGGATTGTCATTACTTTCCTTCAGGACACTTGATCTTTCTCTCATCCCCTTTGATGGCTTCAGCTAATGTCCCAGTCCAGCCCCTACCCTGAGCCTCCACCCCTTATTTCAGAGCACGTGGGATCACAGGGTTTTGCATCACTTTGAGCCACTAAATTTCATCCTACACAGACTTAAAACTTTTAAAAAAAGCTTCTCATAAAGGCCACCAAAACAAACCACACAAATAACTGCCTAAACTCAGGGAAAGGGAAAAGTGTAGGGTAAATTCTGTTATTACTTTATCACAATCTCAGTAAAGCAAAACAGAGCATCGAAGATAAGGTGTGAAGTTTAAATCTTTTGGTCTGCAGATATTTTCTTAAAATCAAGGGAAAACAAAATGTTTTCAAAATATACCACACTAATTATTCGCATGGAGAGACACACACAGAGTTTTAAGCCTTGTGTAATGCTCAGGAACCACAGGCAGCACGTTTGAAGCATCATGGGAGGTTTCAGGTCTTATCAATGCATCTATTATTTGGGGCAATCTCTTTCCCTGAGGGTGCCTTGGTTTGCCCAGCACAGCATGCACAGAGAAACACTGACTTGCTCTCGAGACATGCCACAGCATGATGCTTATTTCATGAATGTTTGTAAAGTGCTTAAAAAAAACCCTCAGAAAGAAGATGCTCTGGCAATATAGATGTGGTTCTCCTTGTGAAATGAAGTTTATTTCAGTGGTCTGTGGTTTAGCTCTTATTCAAAAGCAACCAAGATTAGTAGATAGGGCTTTTAATAGAGCGTCTCCCAGAGCCTGCCTTCCAGGCTGTGCTCCAGACCTCTGCCTCCCTTCCAGTCTCCCATTTCTGACTGCTCCCTTTCCCTCCTACTCACTCTTCTGCTCTCTCCCTACTCCCTAACCCTGTCTTTCTGACACAGCAAGCAGCTCTTATCTGCCCATTATTTTGTGGGCTGCATTACTTATCTCCCCCGAAACCCTGACACCCTTTTAGAGCGTTGAACTGTTCAGTGCAGGGCTTGTCCTGCTCTACACACATGCAGTGCTTTGCTCAAGGGAATTCCCTACCTGAGGAATCAGAAGCCACACACATTTCCCACCCCTTGCTCCCTGAAGTCACACGCCTTCAGGCACTTCCATGAATGAAAGCTATTGCTAAGCCACAGTCATGTTAGGATAATTCTAAAGTCTTACGAGATCAGGGCTGCAATTCTTTTCTTTAAGCACAGAGCAATTTAAGGCTTTCCACAGTTTAAAGAGAAGTTGAGAAAACAGATCCTACAGGCTATGTTCCACCGACCCACATCACTTTCTCTCTAAAGATCGTGAAGAGCTGATTTCAGTGCACTGCAGTCACTTCTGATATATAGTCCTCACTCAATCATGATCCCCATCAAGTCTCTGCTATTCATATAAGCAGAGGAGCCAGGGGCAATCAGGCCAGGAGAGAGATGCTACATGAAATCCCCACAGTCCAATCCAGCAGGCATCAGTCAGGGAGAATTCCACTTTTTGCCTATTTAAGAATCACAGAATCTGGCCCCTCCATGAGTCCCAGAGCCAACACTTAATGAAAACAGACAGAGGACAAGAGAAAATGCTTGATAGAGCACAGTATTGTTTCAGAAAGGAAATGTTTTTTCAGTTTCCCATGAGGCATCAGTAGCTCTTCAAACAGAGCCCAAACCTCAAGTATGCCAGCGATTCACCAGGCAAACACGAGCTCATTACCTCAGCCCACCGCCTGCAATTTCAGTCACTTTCGTTTTTCAAACCCTAAAATTGGAGCTCTGGGAATCCCTGTGAAGGGCTGACAACGCAGCCCCTCTCTGAGTGAAACAGCTCAGCCTTCACAGAGATTGGGAGCTTGGAAAACCTGCAGTTCCCTGAAATAGGTTCTTTTATCAGCAAGGAGGGCCTGGCACAGCCACTCAGACCTTCACCAGCTCCTCTTTTGCCCAGCAGAGCAGAAGACAGCTCTGCTGCTTTAGCCTCTCCTAGCAAGACTTCCAACAGAATTTGTTCTGGTTGCAAAAGGAACACAAATGTCTGAGAGAGGAGGAGACACAGTTAAGTGCTTTGTTATCCACTACACTACACCTTTGTTTCCTGGGAGATTTGGGCTAGGTTGGCATCAGGTATCACAATCCACGCTGTTCTGCCTTGCTTCAGGGTTATGCTTTCAGCAAGGAGCTTTGTGTGTATGTTCAGGTGTGCTGAACTGCTCCCTCTGAGCATTGCACAACACCGAGGGAGGCAAACTCCAATGATTTCCAATAACAACTCTGCTGTTTTAATTGGGATGTTGTGTTCTGCTAATTGATTAGTTTAAAAAAAGCAGCACAGGTACAACATGGAGGGAAAAAAACCTCCACAGTTGGACCTGCTCATTCAACTTAGCTAAAGGAAGGTACTGTCTTAGGAAACGAGATACAATTTCCTCCTGGCCCAGAAGCAGCCCTGGCAAAATACAATTAAAACCTTTGAAGGAATACTTACACTTCCTGCAGGTTCGACAGCTCTGCAAAGGCAGAAGGATCAATCTCTGTCAACTTGTTGTAGCTCAGGTTTCTGTTAAAATAAAAGACAGTGGGATCAGCAAACTGCAGTCACCCTGCTCAGAAAAACAGAGTTATCTTAATTATTCTGGATTGCCCTGGGAGGGTTTGGGGTTTTGGTTTTTTTTTAAAGAGCGCTTAAAACGGGGGAGCAGCACTTTTCTGCTGAATACAGGAGTGAGTTTAGTTCCATGACAAAAATGTTATCTAGCTCTCCCCAAGCTTCTTCCTCTTTTGCATTAGATTAGTGTGGTTTTAATTTGTCTTCATATTACACAATTACATTTATTATTCTACTATTGGTTATTCACAACCACAAAACTAATCACAGATGAATAGGATATTTCCTGACAAATTAAAGTCTGAACTGAAACAATCAACAAACCTTCCACTAAATATTTTATAGCTATATTCACATGGAGTATTTTTTATACCACTGCGTGTTACAAACAAAATACACATATATAGGTATGTACACTTACTATGTGCAAACATAAAATATATTCTACATTTTCTAACAAGATGATATAATTAGTATATCGCTAAATGGTTTTTTTTAACCAGTGAATACAGCTTGCAAGCCACACAGTAGTTCACACTTTGGTCCTCAACAGCCCCAGCCAACACTTTCCAACTATCCAACAGCTCAAATCAAAATCTAAATCGTATTCTAGCACTGATGGATGACAAATGGGTTGTGCTGTATTATCTGAAAGCAGCCTGGTGGGAGAGCAGACCTGACTCACAGGACATCCCTGACTGGAAACACATCCAGAGCTCAACATGCTTCAGGAAGGAACACACTGCAAGGATTGCTAGGGACAGCAAACAGGCAAAATAATGCAAATTAAGTGCCAACTCCAGAAACCACAAGCAAGAGCTTTGCCATGCTCTGCTGTAGCATCATACAATGCAACAGCAGAGTCTTCCCTCCAAGATATGCACTCTCAGCACACCACACAGGACAGGTCAAACCTGCAGCTAGGGACTAACCAGGAGAACACAGATGAATTAAGACTAAGTGACTAATGGTGCAGAAAGTAACAAGTGCTTTGATTACCATTCTGTATGCAGTGCTGGCATGTTTCTGTTTGTGTGTAATCTAAAGAGGGAGGAGGCAAATTGATGGGTGGTAGCAGAAAAGCAACCACAGTAAATTGTAAGGAAATTGTGAGGGGGACTTCTTTAATTTTACTTTGCTCCACACCCTGCTCCAGGATATTACCCTGGGTAAAATTCAACCCTCCTGCCTCCTCTGCAGTGAGGTTACACCCTCTTACTGCACCTCTGAACACAACCCAAAAGATTCATGGCCTGATTTTAGATAAGCCCTCAAACACTGATCTGCTTATTCAAACCACCAAGCCAGTCTGACTAGAAAACTGGCCAATCTTCCCTGGTTTGGGTTTTTCTTTAATTGCTTTAAAACTGTGCCCACAGAAAGCAAGCAGGTCTGGAACCCAAACAGGTAAACAGGACCTAAGTCACCGAGGCACCTACTGAACTTTTACCAATGCTCCATGACCCAAGAGCTGAGGCACACACAAAGAAAAGGCAGCTGCCAGAAGAGCATTGGTGGAAAATGCCTCTCGAAGCGCTCACACTAACACACTGCACTCTGTGGCAAAGCAAAGAGAGATCCAGGCTCACGGCAGCCTTACAAATACCAAGACTTGAAAGACTACAAAGCTTACCAACTCTGCATGATTAGCAGGAAGTGATAAACACCTCTTTCAAGCTAAAAAGCAGATATTGATCACCTGCCCTCTTGTAATGCATTTATGGGAAGTCCTCAAAGCATTCCCCTGCACGAGGGAATCATTTGATGGCTCTCACATCACACCATTCCCCATCATTTCAGAGCAGCCAGATCTGAAGGCAGCTCCTTACATCTTGCCCAAAATGTTCAATTTTTTGCCAATACCTGCTGTGGAAGAATGCTCTACAAATCAACAACACAGGCTGGCTCTTAACAGAGCCTAGAACTGAAGCTATACAGGAGTGTAAAACCTAACCAAGCATCTCAGTTTAAAATATGCTGTCCTGTAAGCCCCTACTGTCTTTTAAAACACTCAAGAGACCTTTAAATCAATACCAGCCTACAGCAGATATCCATTTCACTATGAACTCAAAGGCATTTATCTAAATAAAAGTCAAACTGCAGTTTAAACTCGGAGTGTGTTTGAAAGCCAAGTCCATATTCATAGCACAATTACGAATTAAAGTGCAATTTGCCCACAGATTACATTACTACTTTTTTTTTTTTAAACCACACAGTAAGATCAGGTTGGAGCTTGTCCCTGCCTGATCTACAGGCAAAAAGAGAAAATACAACAGGTAATGTCCTACAGGCTCAGCACAATAAAGCCGACACAGAAATATGAGTGACAAACTATAAGGGGGAAATGCAGCCAGACGTGACCGTGCATGAATCTATCTGTTTTCATGTATTTCTATGTCTTCTACTGCAGCCAATCTTTACATTTTTTAGGGTAATGTATTTCTCCTCAACACATTCCTCTGCAATAGGCTAAGAGGCTATTTTATGAAGCAGGAAACAAGAACACATGCACCAAAACTGATCATCCCTACACTTGCCAGAGGGACCAGATCCCTGGCTTAGCCTGTGCTCAAGCACTGAGTGATGCTGACATGAACCTCCGAAGTTCACAAGTGAAAAAACAAAGATCTTCATAAATTAAAGGATTTCACTGCCACAGTTTAACGTCACCCAAAGCGACTTTCTGATTCTTGTTGCTGCCATTCAGGACATTTGAACATCAAAGTCACTGCACAAGTAGCTGGCTCGTCAGATAGCACAGACAGATTTTGCTGCTCCAGCAACAGAAAGACTTTGCAATAGTTGCTGCAGAAATGCAGGTGATCTCCATCTTCTTGCATGCCAAAGTCTTCAGTTCTCCCGACACTACTCACTCCAACCAGAAGTATCCTCACTAAATGTACAATACACTGTTCAAAAATCAGTGGTGAAATGAAAGCTAGAAATATAGTCAGTACAAAATAAACAGGAGACTTGAAATTACATAGATATGCCAAAATAAAGTTTACTGAGTTTCTGACACTAGCTGTATTTTAACTTATATTAAAATACCCAAGAATTTCTAGCCTGAAGCATTAGCAATCAAAGTGTGTTTCCCAGAACTCTGATCCCCTCACTAGGCAGTATTTGGCATGCCAGTCACAGCATTTAAGTGAGAGAAAGAATTAACGTGCTCCAATAGATAGATCATGGGGACTGGGAGTCAGGAAACCTCTGTCTATTCCTGGCTCTCTTAATCTCCTGCTGTGTGACCGGGTCATGTCACATCACCTCTCCAGAGCTTTTGTTTCCACAGCCATCCTTTGTCTGTCTTGTCTATTTAGACTGTAAATAAAATTGAGGTAGGTATTGTCCTGGTTTGCCCGATGCTGATGAAATGAGGCCTCAATATTGGTTGGGCTCCAGTAATGCAAATAAAGAAGGGAACTCAAAACTTGAGGTCATGGGTGCACACAATGCTCTCCCACCCCTGAGCGTGGGTCCCAAGTGTCCAGCAGTGAACGAAGCACTGCAGGGGCTTTAATGTCCCCACCAGTTTGGCCTCTCTGAGCTGAGCAGACCAGCAGTGCAGGCTGACTGGAGATGCCAAGCCTGGGGGCACAGCTGTCCCATCAGTGAAAGCTCTCACATTTACTCTTCCTCTGTAGCACAGAATGCATTCCTTCTCCAGGAGCCCCTTGGGATGATGCCACACAGTCGCCCAATGATCACTGAACAAATGTTTCTGCCATCAGGTTTCCAAAATGTCTTCCTCAAAGAGAGAGGGCCATCAACCCCCACCATCAGAACCCTGCCCTTTCCCAAATCAGCACTTGCCCCACCATGTGAGCTCTGTCTCATCCTGGGCATCTCTTCAAAGCCACAGTTTATAAAGCATCACCTACAGTGTTTTATGCCAGTTCCAAGAGCCCATGTCTTTGGTGCATGTTCTGCCCATTTCCTGGCACCTACACGTGAGGTTAGCTGAGCCCAAACGTGGGACTGCCCACAAACTGCCCAGTGCCCTGGGCCTGCTTCTCTGCATGGGTACATGTTTCTCTTCAGTTACTCAGGGAAGGGTATTTTGATCCCTCCAAGGCAACTGTGGAAAGAAAACAGAATTCAATTAATATAAATTCAGGACAAGAGCCTGGGCTGCGAATTCAGGGAAGCATCCTACAAAGGTTAGAATTTACAGCTGGCAGAGGAGAAAGAACAGAACCACCAACCTGAGTGACCCCTAACATTCAGATTGTTTTTTCATATCAGCTTCTACTGAACAAGGAAAGTTGGTGGATGCTTTTAAACTTTATTCTGACTTACTCGCATGAGAAGTGCTCAGCATATTATTTATCCATTACACACTTCAGGTCTTCCTTGTATTGGCTAATCCAACAATGTAGGGTTTTCCCCTCCTGCCACTAAGATGCTCATGATCAGGAACAGAGAGCCTGTTAAATCAATATGGGAAGGGCCCTGTTCTGTCTTTTCAGCCATTCCAGTCTCTAAATAAGAAAGCAGTGTTTGCCTTCAGTTGGCATTGTGAAAGTGGCACTGTGGATCACTGAACACTGCAGAGACTGAAATGAAAGTCTTGTTAAATAACCAGGTATGTTCCAACTATCTTCCAAAAGAAATAATGCTGTCACAGAAAGAGTCTTCCTTGCCAGTGAGGAGGGATCAGTCAGTGCTTTGACCTGTGAGAAGCCAACCCTGCCCCCTCGGGCAAGGTGCAGGGCAGACCAGGAGTTCATGTACAAGTTTTGGCTCTGCTTTGGGACCTTAACCAGTGCAGAGAAAAGCCACCTCTGTGTTGAAAACAGAGGTGCCTGTCTGGCTCACCAGACAAAAGAACAGAGGCATACGTGGCTCCTGGTCTCTGCTCACCACGATGATGACTGAATTCTGTTCAGCAAGGTGAAGGTTTACGTCAAAACCATTTATCTGTCAGTGCAGAAGATTATGTCAAAAGTGTTTCTGTACCTTTTGATGACAAGCATTGGAGAAAAGGAGGATGGCTTGAAATTCTGTCACTGCCAACTGTGGCTTTCATTAAACACTTTGTCAACCGTTGTCATAACACAACTTTTCATTGCTCCTGCACAAAAGGGAGCCAAGAGCCCAGAACAATTGAGCCCTGCAGTAGAAATTCCTCTGGCTCATCTGTCGAAAGATAGCTGCCCAGTCTGCAGCTCACTGAATAGGCACCATCCTCTTCCCACATGTTTGTAGATGGCTTTACAGCACTGGAATGGAGGCCCCATGCACACTTGAGTGGGTATGAAAAGCATGGCTGCAGCTGAATTAGCTTGGGGATGGGGGCCAGGGGAGCAGGAGAGGGAGCACACTGCCCATGCTAAAAGTGTACAGCTGTGCAGGAAGAAAGCACACTCAAATGTCTCTTAGACAAGCTTGTGAGGTGCCAGGGAGATGGCAGAGTCCTCATACTCAGTGACAGGTCAGCATTAATGCTGGAGCACAAAGCCATCAAAGAGACTGCATGGATTCAGGTGGTTGTATGGACTGTCAGGACAGAAAGAAGTAGCTTTAGTCCATTTTTGATTCCTGTGCACAGGACAGGTACAAATTCTACCCACCAAGAGGCAAGAGCAGCCATTCTCATCTCCAGTCCCTTCTCCATCTCCACTGCCCTTCTCTGGACATGCTCCAGCACCTCAATGTGTGTCCTGTAGTGAGGGGCCCAGAACTGAACCCAATGCACAGCCTGGCCAGTGCTGGGAGCAGGAAGATGATCACTGGCCCAGTCCTGCTGGCCACACTATTGCTGGTACAAGCCAGGGTGCCACTGGCCTTCTTGGGCACCTGGGCACTCGCTAGCTCATGTTCAGACAACCAGCACCTCCTGGCCCTTTCCCACCAGGCAGCTTTTCAGCCCCCGTGCCCCAAGCTGAGCCCCTCGTGATTTCTGTTACAGGGTACCCCCAGTACAGTGTGCTGCCTACAAGTGCAAAGCATCCAGCTTACAAGAGACTCCGAAATGGAGCACAGAAATGGCCCACACCAAGCATGGGAAAGAGTTACCTCCTAGAAGGAGGTTAAGAGCACCAAAACACAGGGCACCAGAGAGGTGAATGGCCCAGATTGCTGCTCCAAGTGCTTTGGAGAGAAGGGGACTCTGCAGGACACGAGGAGGCCACACAGCACCCACGGGTGTGAAGCTGTGTCCCACCACTGAGGTTCTGTTAGTGGCTCAGCTGATGTGCTCACTCAGGCTTTACTTATGCCCTTGTTCAAAACAGCAGCAGCAGCATCATATTGGCTTGGGTTAACAGCCAGCTCGTATAAAAGGGGCTTTATGTGCAGGAGGGAGTCAACTTAAGGGCAACCCTCAAGCCATAATAAGAGCTAATTTGACAGTGAAGACAAACTTTGAGAGGTCATCCAGACACCAAGAAAACTGCACCATGAATCACTCTCAGTCATGACCAACGATACCATCTAAAGGAAATTCCTGTAGCATGATCCCCAAAGAACTGATACCACGCCGATTCCAGCGGATGCGTGCAGCCATTAATGCAAAGAATACTAATTAAAACCACATCACTGAGAAGCATTGTGCCAGACTACAATTTAATTTAGCATGTGGTTGGTATGGTTCACGAAATTTGGGAATTATCTTATCCTCAAGTAACTTTCAGGGACACACTTTTAGCCTTAGCCCTTCCTCCTGCTCTGCCACTCTGCACTCACAGTTTTGGGTGCACAGAGAGCACACATCTGGCAGAGAGGTGCCTGGTGAGCACCCACCACAGCTGGTCAGCTCACCCAGGGCTGTAAACATGAATATCTCTATCATTGTGGACTGACAGACTCCAACAGGCAGCACAGGATGAACAGCCACACTCTCAGGGCTGAGCAAGGGCAGGAGTCCTTTGCAGGAGCACTGGGTAACACTGCACTGCTGCTGGGGCTTCCACATCTCCCACACCAAGAATTTTTGCAGGCTTATTTGTCTCTTTCAACAGGGCAGGGTCAGGTTATTTTAGGCCCTGTTTGGCTTACACAAATGTGTTTTGACAAAACCTAGGATCCCATTTCCTCCTATTTTAATAACCTTAGCAAAACTCAAGTTGAGTTCTTGTCTGCTTTTTTCTTTTATTTTTCTTGGAAAATCAACTCTTCCAAACACCCCTATTTTTTTTTCTTAAGACAGAAGGCTTAGATGTAACTTAATCTACATAATCACACATATATGCAAATACTCCAGAACACGTGTACAAAGCACCTGGGTAACTGAGGTACTCATGGACCTCATGCTATGACTCTGCACCATCAGAAGAGACATGAGGATACTCATTTTACCAGAGCTTGATCCTGGCCCACTCAACAAGAGCTTTCTCAGTATTACAATTGCTCCATGTTCCAAAAACAGTGAAGCGGGATTTCAAGAAGTGAAGTAATTTGAAAGTCATCCAGTGGTCTCAGTGGCAGGGGTAGGGCTGTGAGCCCCTGTTCCTGCAGTGAGCCCCTGTTCCTGCAGTGAGACCCCCCCCCCAGTCCCAGCAGCACTCGTGGCTGGGGCATGAACAGCCCCTCTGTTTCCTGGGGACATGTACAGCCCTCACCAGCAGCTACTCAGGGACTCAAACCAACAGAGGATGGCAGGGCAAAGCAAGCACAAGGTATTCAACAATGCTTTCTCTGCTTCTGAGAAGGGCATTAGCCACAGGCACACAGCCTGCAGCCACTGAGGCTGCAAACCCTCCTGTGAGGGTCACACGCTCCTCTGCTCCCAGCAAGACAGCCCAGTCAAAGGCAGCATTGTGTGCAGGGAACAGGGGATGCTGCAAGGGTTGGGGCAGGCAGGATTTAATTGCAGCAATCTTCCTCTGTATTTGCCTCTTTTATTAAGCTGCACTGCCTGAAGGAGACTGATCCTCTCCAAAACACACAGAGGCATCAGCTCCAAGGATTGCATCAAAGCAAAAACACATTTCAAAGGGAGCATGAGCATCTAAATAAGAATAACTGTATTTAATTTCATGTGAAGCAATCCTGCTTTGCCACCTGTGACAGGTAAGCAGTTGGAAGGAAAAGCAGGATATGGAAGGTTTTTTAACCCACAAATAAAACTCCACCCATCATCTGCCCTGACACCCAAAGGGTTTGTTTTGGGTTTATTGTTTTAATTAAAGTGCTAACTACTGCCATGAAAAAGACATATCCTAAAACCAAAACCCTGCAGGATGGTTGCTCAACTGTGTATGACCAAACTCATCTTTTTCTAATTTGATAGCAAATTTCTTTCTTGGTGATTTTGCATCCACAAAGCAAAGCACACTGTGTCTTAAACCACTGAAGTAAGGGCTGGATAGCCCAGCTCGTAAACAAAATACTCACCAAATAAATTGCTCCTGTTTCCATCACTGCTGTGTTTCTTTGGTAAATCAATAAAGGCCATGACTTCTTTACTAACATTTTCAATTAAGGTTCCCCACTGTGTATTCAACATATTAAACCAATTTATTGAGGATTAACAACGATATAATTTACTGTACATATCAACCTTAGAACTGCTCAGCCTCCATTAACAATAACAAGCTACACTGATAAATCAGCATTAAGTGCTATTTACAGTTTCAAAAATGGCTCCTTTTGCAAAGCAAATATTTTCATCTGAAAGTTGTGCAATTCTTCACAAGTGCTCACAGCAGATAAACCATGTTAAACCTTTGGCTTTTTCAGATGTTTGGGAAGACCCACAGCAGCATGTTTGACTCAAATCAAACCCTCCCACCACATGACTTTGCAAAATCCAGCTGTGGGTTACACACTGAGTGCAGAGAGAAGAAAGGGAGATAATTCAGAAATTCCTCAAACACTGTTCAAAAGTTTCCATGATTTTAGAAAACTTCCAAGGTCAATCATTCAGTAATACTGAATAATCCACATTTCAAGATAAGTTTTCTCTGAACACAGAATTGTAATGTGCTCTGCTCTCTCTGGGGATTCAAGTGGTTTCAATCCCATCTGCAAGTGTTTCTGGTAAGCTCAGAGATGTTAACCAGCCAAAATGATATTTTTCCACTGCTCCAACACCACTGTTCATCAGAAATATTAATTTAGATAATGCACAACCCAGCACAACACTCTTGGTGCCACTATCCAATAGCAGCACCACATCTGCATTACTGCACGCCAGGCTGGGGGATCACCAAGCCCTGAGGAAGACATTTCAGCACACAGCTGGGATCAGCCCTTTGCAGAGCCCACCACGAGTGAGACTTGGCCATGCCTGGCCCAGTGACAGCAGTGGGCACAGCCCTGCCCAGTCAATCATTAATGGTGGGGAGAAGGCACACAACCCTTTCCCACTGTGTTTTCTCAGCGCTGCACTCGCTTGTGGCTCTTATTAATAGTTAATCAGGAAGGCCTCATCTCCCCCCAAAAAACATGCTTGCTTAGAAGTGGCACAAAGGAGTATTTGTGCACTGGTTAAAACTAGTCAAGCAAAGAGCTGGGGAAAAGTCTTTAAAAAACAGTGTGCAGGTTTTTCCTGCAGCTCAGGCAAGGGGGCTCACTCCGGGCTTGCTCCAGTTTCTCCTGCACTTGATGCTGCTTTTCACCCACACAAAGGGGCTGAACCACCTCCTAGTGATGGTACCCACGTGTTTCTAGAAGCATTTCCCAGAAAGAACCACTGCTGTCCTGTTCTCCACCTGGCTGGCCACAATACATGGCTGTTTCACTTGGTGGCTGCTCCTCCCCAGCCACCCAGTGTGCCTGCTGTGCTGTCATCCAGGAAAACTCTCACAGATACAGGGACCTGAAGCTCTGCCTCGTTAGATGTGCTGCAAAGTTTAACGGGCCAAGGGAGCAGAGCCAGCGCAGCCCACCCAGCTGGACCTGCCAGGACACAGGCAGTGGTCATTCCTCCTGCCTCTGCTCCTCTCTTCCCACTGGCAGCAGTGACTCCACTCCACAGCACACCCAGGCAACTCTGCAGCTTTGCACAGTGGAAATAAAGCCCTCTCTGATCCCAGCAGCAGTCTGAGGGGAATTACTGCGCTGGACTCCTTCCTATGCCCACTATAAACTTACTCAGTTTGAAATCTACCAGAACAAGGACATTCCCAGCACTTTCCAGTGCCATGGGCTGAAACTGAGAGGTTGGCCAAATCCAAACATCTTGTGTGTGGAAAGGAATGCTGTATATAACCTCAAACCATCTCAAGGACTAGTTACCCATGGGCTGTCTATGGCTGGCAGCGCTGTGTGCTGCAGGGCCAGCTCTAATCCCCCAGAGGTGTGAGGAACACATGGCAGACAGCTCTCCATTTCCAGTTTAAAAATAGTTCTTCTATGTAATAAAGAGAAGTATGTTAAGGGCAAAACCTGAAGATTTGAAGCTAAAAAAACCCTAAGCTGGCCATCCTGGCTGGCGGTGTGTGGTTTACACAAGCATCCACCCCCTTTCCTTTCGAGTAATCAATGGCCAATCATAATGCACTTCCACTCCAAGCACTTTTGTACTGCCAGCAAAGCCCCAAGTAATTTAATGGATTTCTAACCCCAAATTGGAAGCGGTACTACATCCAATTGATTCAATTTGTTCAGCCTTAGAGGAAGCCCCGGGAACAAAATGCTAGAAATAAAACCACATACACTGATAACATTACAGAAATAGATACACTGAGAAGCAAATGTTCTGTCCCTTTTATTTTATCTGACCTCCAGCTTGGTTTAATTGACCTTCAAGATGAAAAGACTGCATTTAAAACAAGCCATTTCCACCTAGATCAAGAGTTATAAGTGTGAGTGTGCGTGAGTAGCTGTGTGTGCATATGAGTGTGAGTGTGCTCTATAGAAAGTACTTTCCCACCTCGATGTTAACATCAGGGTCAGCTGTCAGAACAAGCATTCAGACTTTTTTGGCATAACTCCTGTATTGGTTTTTGCCACTGGGACAGCAACAATGTCAAAGCAGATGGAGCTGAAGCTCAAGTCTCTGCCCAAAGAATGCCACAAAGTCATGTGGAGAACAATTAAACCTATTGCTGCTTTACATGCCAGCCTTCACATTCCTTATATACAGCAGAATCTCACACGGGTACATTCATGCTTAAATAACTTGCACATGTACATGACTTTCACCATGTGCATTTACAGACACAAAGGCAGTTCTAAGCACAAACATGCAGCCATGCATGTATGCATGAGGCACTACAATTACAGTGATGTACACAGCCAGAAAAGCTTTATCAGGGGAATTTGGGACAGCTGTACAACTTAAGACTAAGTTGTGAAGAGTGCTAGTAAAAAAATCTTTATTGCACTCTGCCCCAGCATATAATGTCACATCTTTTACAGAAGCACTATTTTAAAAATCTTTGAGAGCTTTACAGTTTTTATTGGTGCTGTTTTTCAGCTCCTTCCACTTACAAAGCCAGATTTCTGTATTAGTGCAACTCAGACTGCAGAAAGCCTCAGAAGGAGAAAAAGTTATAGGCAATTAAATTTTAGAAAGTCCTTCGAATGAGCTTGCTCTTCCTCAAGTCTGGTATCTCAGAACTTTGCAGGATTAAAAGTCAGTCCTTATTTCCAGTGGCTGCAGTTTTTTGCTCTTCAGGTCTCTGAACCTTTCAGGAGTCCTGGGCAAACAGGGCTCCAGGCAGAGCCGAGGGGAAGCAGCTGCTCATGAGCCCACATTTGCTCCTGCTCCCCAGCTCCGTGTTGGGGGGCACTGGAGCTGAGCTCAAACCCTGCATTAGCATCAGTCAGGCACCAAAGCTGAGCACACAATTCTCCTTCAGATCAGAAAGGTATTTTTTCATCTACTTCAAAGGGCTATGATGTACTTTGCTGGATGGATGCCTTGATTTATTATTCAATGAACTCCTTCGGATTTGCACAGTTTCTCAGCTAAAAGCATCACAGCTAATTCAAAGGGAATGTAGATGTTTAAGGTTCAGTCAAAGAACAAACTTTCCCTTCTATAGATTTTTATCCTTTCCACGTTGCAGAGTGATGGGGAGGGGAACCTTTCCCTACTCTTTTGCTATGGGAAACAATTAAGAACCCACTCTCTTGCAAAATTCCTGGATTCAGAAGGTACTTGATAAACTAACTTCTTTTTTTTTAACTATTATTACTGGACTCATGCAGCTCCACTTGGCATTTGAGGTAAGATTTTTTTGTTATATTTTAGTTTCTGTTCACCAGAGGATGTGTATGTGTCCCAGGAGCTCCAGTCCCAGCTCCAAGGACAGGGAACCCCTTCATCTGAATGGCTGCTGCAGTCAAGCAACAAATTCTGCAGGAAGATGTTAAAAGGCAAAGAGGTCCTTCCCTCTTGCTTTGAGCCCACCTCACCTGGGCATAATCCAAAGTAGATGCCATCTTAAACTTACCTAATGGCCTCTAAAAATATTTTTTAAAAGTCCCATAATGAAACTCCATGTGGGTGGCCACCTGGCTGCCCTGAACATAGAAAAGCTAACGCTGCAATTTGGCCAGGAACAGAAATACCTTCTCCCTCTTCCGAGTGGTCCTTGTGAGCCCAGGCACCGTGCCAGGGGCTCACCATTCACTACACGACCTGCAGTTCTCACAGGGCTAAGGGCTTCTTGGCTGCCCACCAACTCCTGCTCCAAAATATGATTATTTGGGAAACATGAATGCAGAAGGTGCTCACAAGGTTTGTTATTGCACAGTGAGGGACACAGGTGCACTCATTGCTTGGAAAATTCAAACCATGTCCTTTTGAGAGTAGACAGATCAATCTCTATGAAGAGAATAATAAGAAATGTCACCATTTCAAGGAAATCAGAGAAAGAACAGTTAGGGCTTGTGGAAAGCACTGCAGCTCTACGCACAGACAGCAGTGGGAAAAAGTGCAGGAATTCACATGAAAAGATGAATAAACCCTGAGATGAACCATGATGGAGAAGCCAAAGCACCCCACAGGAGGGAACATGGGAGAGATGAAAGTGGACAAGCCCAAGGAGACCAGAGGGTGACAGCACCTCACATGGCCAAAAAAACAAAGGAAAGGAACCTCTGTGCAATTCATCACCATATCTGTGCAGCCATTAAGAGCAGATAGCTGCAGCAAACTGCCAAGCTGTGACCTGCCTGAAGGAGGAAAACTTCCTCAGTGCCTCCCAAAACTGGGCACTGCCAGGAGCAGGAGGCTGGGTCAGAGCAGCAGCATGGGAGCACTTGCTGGGATCCCTCCCTGTTCCCAGCCTGGCCAGACTTCAGCAATGCCACATTAAAAAACACATTTTCCTCAATTTGTCACAGCAAGTGAGGTATGAAATAAAAAAAATTTTCCAGATCTTCCAAACCCTCCAAGTCTTTGCAAACCAATCAAAATAGTGTAAAAATAAATTGCAGTGCATTTTATAGGGGAAAATAACTCTGCTGCAACTGGAAACACAATCTTGCTTTTCTCTAACAAAACCTACAGGAAATGGCTCTGCAAAAGTTAACTAAGTGATACTGAACTTTCTCCAGGGTGTTGTATAGGAAATAACTGCAAAAATGATGGCCCAATTTAACCTTTTGTCCAGACTGCACTACAGAGCCACACCACAGAGGTATCTGGCTGATGTTAACAATCCTCTGGTGTATTCTCTAGAACTGCAGCAGAGAAAGCAGGTTATCTCACACATGCTCACCCTTGCCACAGCACAAAGCCCAGGCAGCCAACTGCTGATGGAAAACAGTGTTGTACAATTTTCCCTTTCTGTGGCCGGCAATTGGTTTTTATTTTGTTTTTTAAAGATGTGGTACAAAAAGCAGAGCAGATGCCTGCATGCCCTGCATTCAGACTTGTGCCAGGCTGGCAGTGCTGACATACCCAAGGTGACCCATCCCTCTCCACATCTGCCAGACCATCCATCCAGTTGTTTGAGATCTCATAGTGCGATATTGGAGTATTTCTGGGTGAAACCTCTTTTAGCATGCATCACTAACACTCACTGAGCTTCTCTCCCTTTACTCACCACCTCCACCACCCCAGGAGGGGCTGCAGCAAGCGCCAGGGAAGGATCTTTTGCTCCCAAGGCATCTCAGGAACAGCACATCTGCCAAGAAACCCGGTGTCAATATTTGCCTGGAGCTCTGCAATCACACAATTCCACAAACTGAGCCAAGCTGCCCTCCATCCTTTCTCCCCCACCATCCACAAGCTCCAGAGTGGAGAAGGTGCTGCTGCAAATACAGGAAACAAGTCTGGTTTTCAGCCTTCATTTCTTTTAGTTGAAAAGGAAGAACTATGGCTTTATACATACATATATATATACATATATATACACATATATATATACATAGACACACACACACGTATATACACAGATATATACACATAACACACACATCTGCTGAATCTCCAGCATCTCATTCAGTCTTCACTTTTGATTAAATACACTGTATTGGGGGAGAAANCTGGTTTTCAACCTTCATTTCTTTTAGCTGAAAAGGAAGAACTATGGCTTTATACATACATATACATATATACATACATATATACATATATATATACATAGACACACACACATGTATATACACAGATATATACACATAACACACACATCTGCTGAATCTCCAGCATCTCATTCAGTCTTCACTTTTGATTAAATACACTGTATTGGGGGAGAAAAAAAAAATCTAAGAATATACCAAGGCTTTTCCATATCCCCACAAAGCTTGGGCCCTGTGTAATTGATTTAACCAGGACAGAGCTTCAAGAGCTACAGAATACTGCTTGATCACATTAGCCAGCAGGAAACCATTTCATGCTCTTTTTTCAGCAAATTTGACACCACCACCAAAGTTGCTCCAAAACACATAAAAAACACACCAAAAAACCACACCCATAGGGGAAAGAGCCAAAAAATCAGTCTAGAGCAAGGGAGGCTCACAATAAAATACCCCCCATGGAATGACACTGAATTCAATATACTGAAACAGCCACTGGGAGGGAGGCCAATACACAGGAACATTGCAATCAGCCTTGGGAATTAGCTCTAGTAGGTTGTTTCTTTTCCTGCAGCCCCATGCTTATGTCAAGTCACGTGAATACAATTACATAAACTGTACCTTTTCCATGAACACCTTCACTGGGATAAAGGTTCTCATTTTGCTCCACATAAAAACACTCTCCACAGGTTTATAAGCTTTAATTGCTACGAGAACCCATAAAAAGTGCCCAAATAAGTCTATTTAATGGTTACACATTAACCATCATACACCTCCAGGCTTGTGTTATCCACCTATTTGCTAAAGCAATAAACTGCTCGGAGGCAAAATTTGAAAAATGTTGCTGTTGCTGAAAATGTTCCATTTCTGTTTACTAATAACTTTAGAAATTGAAAACTCCTACCCATATCTGAAGTTTTCTGCTTAATTCTTGTAGGGAAAAAAAGCTGGTTTTCAGCACAAAGAATCAACCCCAAATATCTCTCGTATTTGAATCCGGATGCTGGCCCATAAGGTGATGTAAGAGCAGTACAAATCCAGGCTAGGAAGGACTTGGGTGAAGAGAAATACATGACTGTGTGTCTGCAGAGACAGAGCTCCTCTGAACCTGAGGAGAACAAGTCTCCTGGAACACCCTAAGCCTGGACAGCTGGGAGCAGGGACACTGTTCACATGAGCAGGACCAACAGCAAGCATTAGCAAGGGGTTCTAGGACAGCAAACACCAAAAATACTTATTGGCAATGAAGGTGACTGCACTCAGTGAATTCACCCCTCTACCTTCACCTGCACGGGGTGCAGACACACTGGTGGGTGTCTGCAGCTCCTGTGGGCAACAGCAATGCATGGGACAGCACCAGATAAATGCAGCCTTGCCACAACAGCTCCTGAACGAGCCACTGCAGAAAATCTCTGCAAGGCTACCTGAAAAAGCTCTCTTACAATGCTCCACACACCATGCTGGAGGAGGGCAGACAGCATTTCAATTCACTGCCTGGTACCTAAGGGGACATCAGTCACCTGCTGCAGCCCGGCTGCTCTCGTTATGGCACTAAACGTTACCGCGGGCACTGACAGATGTCCTCGTGTGCCATCACCCACCTCACAGACACCAGCAGTTGACAGCAGGGGCATGAGGCCAACCCCAGCACCCCCCGCCTCCTCTGGGATTGGGAGAGGGTGAGTGAGACTGAGCCAAGCAGCCTGAGTGTGATTAAGTGTTGATCAAATCCAACTATTTCATAAAGTTTCTGGTATGCCCAGCCAGCTTCAACAGTCTCTGCACTTTGCTGTGAAATCCCTGGGATACTTATGAAAAGCTGGCAAATGGCTCCTTAGACGCCTTTTTTTCCCCTGTTCTTCATAAGTAAAACGCAGTCTGAAATCCAGAGATGCACTCTGAAATCCCAGTGAGGGTTCCTTCTCCAAGCACTCCCTGAGCACTCTGTGTGGGCACCAGAGCCCCACACTCTGTGACTTGGATCCCTATGAGAAGGGATGATTCTATGGATGGGACCCTGAGCAACCTGGTCTAGTGGGTGGCTTCCCTGCACAAGCCAAAGGGATTGGAACTAGATGGGTTTTAAGGCCCCTTCCAACCCAAGCCTTTCTGTGATTTCAATGATTCCATGAGACTCTGGAGATGGACAACACCACTTTTTCCTCTAAGCAGGTCCCCCTGCCCCCACATCCCTTCTCCACACCAGCCTCCCAGCCCATCTGCAGACCCCCTTCCAGAGGGGCAGACAGACAGCGGGCACTTCGCACCTCCCCACCATAAACCTGCCCAGAGCAATTATCCAGCCCCGTTCCAGCTGGGAACACATTGCTGCCTCATTTATAGCACCAGAGCTGCAAGGGCAGCAGGCCCCAGCTATGCACGGAGAGAAGCCCAAAGTCTCCAACAGCAGAGGAAATGCAAACACAGGGGGCTCACACTGCCTGCCCCCCTGCCTGTACCCATCTTAAAAATTAATCCCAATCGTAAAAGCTGGAGGGCAGCCTGTATTTCAGGCCGAATAATAAAGGGAGGCCTTTATAAATAAGGAATCATTTACTATTCAGAGGGAGGGGAAATTATAAAGGTTATTTAAATTAAAAACAAACCACACAAACAAATAAACCTCGCTGTCTTTCCCCCCCAGCCCCACGCTGGCTGCCTGCTCCACACGTGTTATCTGCGGACTGCAGGGAAAACCATTCCCTGCTCCGTCCACACTGCTTCACAATCTGCTCGCTCTGAACCTTACACCACGTCAGGAATTAAACAAACATTTCTTCCTTCTTCGGGATTTCCCCCTGCCCCATCCAGAGCTCGGCTCCAAAGTCCAGCTGAGCAGCAGGCACAGGATTGAGGTGGAACTGTCAGCTCAGAGAGGTCAGCACACTCCTCACCACCTCCAACAGCCCCCCAAAAACATCCATGGGGTGGCTGTTGGTGGTGATGGAGCACACAGATGCCCTTGTGTTGGGAAAAGCAGGAGCAAAGCTGGGGTGGGCAGGTGTCCATTGGAGCCTTCCACAAAAAACCGCCCAGAAAACAGGAGAGGGGGGCTCTGTGAAACCCTGAGCATCCGCCCCACTGCTCCACTAAGGGAGAATAAATGCACCAAAGCCACCAAATCCCCATTGCTCATTTCTGCATGATCAGTGGGGGGAACTCGCTTGTAGCCACGCTCTCAGAGGAAACAAGGTCATGGATGTCCGTCCTCTTCCCACATAAGTCTAAAACTGAGATAAGACCAGAGCACTGGGAAGGGTAAGTGAGCTCCTGCCAGGCTGCAGAACCAGGGGCAGGCAAGGGAGGGAGAGCAGCCAAGGGGCAGCATGAAGCCTTCACCATTGGATGGCCTGGGCCCATCACTGAGGAAAACAGGAGCCCCCCACACTCCCAAAATACACCACAGACAGCCAAGGTGGGAAGGGAGAGCAATAATAAAATACAATCCAGAGATAACAGGAACACTCTGCAGAAGTCAATTAAAACCTTAGTCAGCCCTGGAGACACAAATCCTCAGGAAACCAGACTTCTTGTGCCCATCTCCATGCACATTACTGAGATTACAAGTAACTGCAGCAGAAAAATTCCATGAGAAGTCTTCTCTTAATGTGTCCATGTTACCAAACAGGTTTATGTTACAAATTTGGGGTTTATCTTCCTTGGAAAACTCTGGTCATAGCAGGGAAGCAGCAAACTGAGAGCATGATTTAAACCAAGGGGCTGAACAGTGGGGAACGAAGTCAGGTTGGCTGAATTTTTGTGTGCTTGCTGCTATTTAATGGCAATGCCTCATTAAAATGTGGGATAAAGGAAGCTTTTGTTAATGACCTGCTCTTTCCCTCCCTCATGTACCCTCCCCTCAGGGTTTTGAGATCACATATAAAACACATCCCCAAGCTCCTCAAGGGATTTCTTTTTTTTTCTTTCTCAGCAAAGCTAAGGCTGACAAGACTTGACATTCCTGAAATGTTTAAATGGGGGAAGAGAGAGAAACAACATTTTTTCAAACCCACTTTATGCATCAGAGACAAGCAAAAATTGGCCCAGGGCCAAAAAAACCAAAAAAAAATTCAAAAATATTTTCAAGATCATCTTAAATACTCCCAATGTTCCTGGCTGAAAAGTCCCCAGCTGCACAGCAGACCCAAGCCCCCACGCTGAATCCTGTGCATTCCTGGAGGGAGCTGTGGAGCAGGGAGTCAGAACTGACAAACCACCACACAGAGCTGCCAGTCTGTCCCCAAGCACTCCACGGGGACAGTGCCACCCCTGGCATCGCCCACGGCAGCGCTCAGGCTCTGCAGAGAAGCCTCTCCCTCCAAGCAGGTGGGGAGCCCTAAAAAAAAAAATCCCCAAAACCCACACCCCAGGGACTTAGTAATGAGTTTGGGATTAGGAAACCAGGCTAATGAAGAGGCAAGAGCCAAGATATCCAATTTCTGCCAAATACCAGGAAAAGCACACTGCTATCAGTAGCCATTATATTAATTAATTCATACACCAGCCTATTTTGTAGCTTTTTCCAGGCTGGGATTTCACTTTCCTGATGCTGTGGGACAGAACTGGGCAAGGGAAAGGGTGCAGATGGAGCACTACAGCTTGCAATAAAACCACTGAAGGTGATACAAACCAGATGTGGATGGTAACCCCATGTGTTCCGAGAGGTGTTACAGCTCCATACGTCAGACACAGCACGTCAAACACTCCAGAGCAAGCACCCACAGCGCCAAAACACACTCAGCAGTGGGGAGCATTCCAAGGGGTACAGAATGGGTTAACAGGAACCCACCCAGCTCCACAGGCCAATTATCCTTCCTCAGTTTACTAGCACAGAAATTTGGGCATCAAAGAGGACCACAGTGTTCCACTTGTGCAGTAAACTTCTTTCACCAACATCACTTCACACTTTCTAGAGTGCAAAGTTCGTGCTGATATTGTTGGCTTTCTTGCTCCCTACTTCTTGGCACCGTCCCTCCTTCTTGGCTGTCCATTAATATGCAATCAGTACATTAAAATCTCCGTTCCACAGGCCCAGCCAGGCTGCAACAACCTTTTCCAGCAAGTGCTGTCTTCTGCAGGACAGACATGCAAATACATTTCGGTGCTCCCAAACAGTCAAAGTTAAAACCCCAAGCCCTATATTCCCACCAACTGGGTTTTACAGAACAAGGAATTATCACCATGGGTGCCAAGAGTGTCCAGAGAAAACCTGGAAACGATACTGAATTTGCACTCATTATGCTTTACTCCTCTGTGCACTGAAGTTTTGCACCATTTACAGACTGACTGACTGTAGCTTCATGGCAAAGGCTGCCTGAACAGACTGGCAGTGAGAGAATTTCTACCATTACCATTTGAATGATGAATCAATGGGATGCTGTGAACAGTCTTCCAAAAAATACCACCTGTTTTTTCAGCTATCCTCTCTAATCTTCCAGATCTGAGCAGGAAGCAGGACAGCCCTTCCTCATTTACCATCACCGTGGTTGCATGGAAAACCATGTCACCATAGATCAAAATAATTCCTGCTCTTTTGGGAGCATTTTCTGAACGGCTCTGCTCCCCACATGCCTTGCTCCTACCAGCTCCTTCACCGAGCAACACTCATTTCAATCAGGAAACCAACACAGCTCAAGTTCCCCCGCAGTTCTCTACAAAAACAACCCATCAGCTGCTGGCTAACAAGCTCCTCAATTAAACACCTTGTATTTCCTTCACAGACTCCTCTTCTCCCACCCCTGGGCTTGACTGTTTCAGCCTCTGGTCCAGCCCATCCCCTCCTGGCCCACCCAGCATCACCTCCTGCCCTGCTGTCCAAACAGGCACAGAAAACTTACCCCAACCTCCCATTATATATTATTAAATCCTGTCTTATTTTTCTTCCCTAGGAGACTAAACATAGGCTCTTAGCTCAATATAAAACTAAGTACAAGCTCAAGACAGATCAAACACAGTTTAATTGCAAGGAGTACCAGAAAAAGCACTCTGGTCATTTTAAGCCACACTAATAAGTTTTTGTCCCAGTTTTTCAAGAGTTGCTTATTATGGAGATGAGCCCAACTGGAAAATCAAAATCAAGAATCCCTGAACTCTGAAGGAAGGTTTATCTGAGTTTGGGGCCATATCTGCACTGAATGCAGCACAGCCAAATAATACTTTTCCATTACTTTTTATCACTGTTGCTTTGTGTTCTTCCCCATGAGCACAATGTCCCATCAAACTTTCTCCAGACGGCCCCCAGTCCCATAAATTGTTAGAAATCTGGACTTACATCAGTGGGATTACAGGAGAACAGACAAATGTGCACATGCTGGATGGAAAGGGGACAACACAGCACTTTCAAACTGGAGAGTATTTTTCATTTATAAATAGTTTACATTTTTTGGATCCAGGGGCGGACAACCCGCTCAGTCTGTACTGAAACCAAAGAAATATCATGTGTGAGCACTAACCACAGTGTAGCAAAGATAATAAACAACAGACAGGCAGCCATATGCAATGAGACTGGTGTTTTTGGTAGGGAAGGCAAATTAAAATAAAAAGAAACACCAAATCCAGCAACCTAATCACAGCTAAAGGACCTATTAAATTGCAGAGGGACCCTTTTGTCCAAATTTGGCTGCAGGAGTAACCTCCAGGAGGGACCCAGCTCCCTGCACCCCACTGTACTAACGCTTTTAGGTCTCAGAGCAGGGCTCAGACCTGACACAAAGGAAGGCCAAACCCAGGTACCTGCAGCAAGGAGGGACAAAGTGATGTCCAGGTGGCCACAGCAGGCAGGTGCATAACACAACATGGAGTGGCACACGAGTCCTGGGGCAATGCTCTGGGTTAATGTGCACAAGCACAGTTCAAATTCTGGTCTCTTCCAAATTTATATAGGAAATAACTACAAGGAACAGGAACCTAAAACACACTGTGCACCTTGCAAACAGGTACCATGTTTGCAAATGTAATCTTACGGGGTATGAAAACAACAGCTTGTAGTCAGCACCAGGCAAGCGAGGGCTGCTACGGGCAAAGGTTTGCTGGGCTCCTTCGGAAGCCTCCAGCCTCCCGGACTTCACCATGAGAACTGACTGAGCTGGACTGCAAACCTCCTACACCAGCCTCTGCTTTCTCAGCAAATAAAGCTGAAATGAGTGCCGACATCTGCATTATCCATGCTTTTACAAATGTTTTTGATATTACGTTAAACAATATCCTTATATCCCACAGAAGAGACGAGTCTTAGAAGGAAGTGGGACAACTCTGCTTGCCAAGCTGAGAAACCTGGACTTGGAACATCTCTGTTGAAATCAGCCTGCCAAGACCAATTTGATGTGTTTTATTACTGCAAGGAATTCCACAAATATGCTGGCAATTTTTGAGCGTCAGTGCGGGTTCCTACGTAGGAAAAAAACCTCCTTAAAAATACGCATTTTCCGGATTTTGCAAACATTTACCAGATGTAAATTCATGGGCGATTCATCTGCCATGACAAGTGTGTAGACATCAAATCTAGCAGAAGAGGCTGAGCACCCACCTCTGTCGTGAGTGAAAGTCGACAGCCAGATACGCCTGGCTGAACAAAGGTTTGTTTTCAATTATATTTCAAATTCTTCTAACAATAACTGTGTGGCGTCTGGCACCAACACATCTGAGCCTTTGAAGTGGTTCTTGACTTCAGCTGGAAAAAGGGGGAGGGCAAAAAAGGAATCAATCAGCAATTTCAGTCTGACTCAAACCTCTTCTCTGAAGAGAAAATGTTAATGCCACAATCCCCCAGCACCATGAATGTGCTCACAAAAATAACAACAACAACAAGAAAACTAAAACAAAACCTATACTTGGGACAAAACAGCAGTGGGTCTGCTCTGGGGTTTCACCTCTAGAAACAAGGTTATGAGATACACGAGTCAGTGGTCCCAGACCCAGGAGTCTTCCTGCCCCCCAGCACCTCCCTGCAGCTGTCTCGGGTGCTGTGACACCCCACATCCCCTTCCTGGTCACTCATGGTCATGCCTCTCATGAAGAGCTCATGGCAAGAGACATTCAATGCATAAACCCAATGTTTGGAGAATCCATGACAGACCAGGACAGCAACTTGGGTGCTGCAGAGCACAAACTATGGGGTGCTGGTGGCCACAGAGCCGAATGGCCTCTCGATGTGCAGCGAAGAATATTCCCAGGAGCCTTAAGCAGGTTTGCAGTGCCTGCAGGTACAGGAGTTGCCACACACCCCTATTTCCCTTTCTTTTAAGTATCTAAACTCCTTTTCAGATTTAAATGACACTGAGATCACCGGGGAAGTCAGTGAAAGAACAGGGAAAACCTCTGGTTTAAAATCTGTATCTTTTTTATCTGTTTTATTCAAAGAAGCACAGCTGTGGTTTAAGAACAACAAGGTGGCAGAGTGCAGCAGCTCTCAAGACTGGGAATGGTGGTTTTGGTCAGAATTATGTTAAAGAGGGATAAAAATGCCTTATTCGTTTTTCCTAAGCCATGCCCAAGTCCTACCAACTCTTTCTTAGTTCGGGCAGTTTCTGGAAACATTTTCTGGCTCAAAACATTTGCAGAATTTCAGGAATTTGCTCCACAAATCTTGAGGCTGCTTTGTTCAGGAATGCTGACATGTGGGCAAAGGGAAACCAAAACTTTCCTTGAATGCTGCAGAAAACTTTAAACCCTGCCCAAGATGAAAAATGCAACAGTCAAAACTCTGAGGGAAGTGTGGGTTTTCTGTTGCATTTCAAATATTACCCTGAACCCGTTTCTTCCAGGAGGGGACGTGGCTGTGCCAGGACAGGCTGCGTGCCTAGCAAGGCTGATGGCCTCCATGTGCTCCCCTCAAAGCAGGGCTGGAGTTAGGAATGAATAAATAAAACAGTCTTCCAGATCAAGTTTTCTTGGCCTTTACAGAGATGATCATGCTGTGAAAAACCTCTGGGCAGAGAGTCTCTTCTCCCAGACAGGATCCACCCACGTCCCCATGCCCCCTCACCCACAAGCACCAAAGGACAAGCCACACTTGGTCTTTTGCTTGCATGGCTCCTGGGACAATTCTGGACTTGGCCTCTGGAAATACCCATTGCATTCCATGAAACTGAGAAAACTAAACCTCTAGCTTATCCATAAAACCTAATGTTTACAGGGTTACATTAGGTGAGACAGATCTTCACTGCTTTAATTACAGGGCCATTTTCAGGCTGAGGAGCCTTGCCAAAGCAAGGCCCAGCTCCTGCCTGCACCAGCTTAGCATTTATTCCTGCCCTGCTTCCCAAAAAGTCCCCATAGACACCATGAGACGAGGGCTGGAGGGATGCTTTCAACTGAGGGAGAGTAGTCTTGTGGCACCGGGCTAAATGCAGAGCAAGGGTGGAAAACAACCACTGTGGCAGGCTGGGACAAAAAAACCACATACTGCCCCAAAACACCATCAAATATTACACAAAGAGTTGGTTCACCTTGGCTTGAAAGCCCTCAGTGGAAGCAGCCAGAGTGAACAGTGAAGGAGCCAGGAACTGAAGGCCTGGCAGAGTGAGCAGTGCTGGAGGGCTCCCTCCTGGCTTTCCCCTGCCTTTGTCCCCATGGACCCAGACCTAAACAGGTCACGGGAACGCCAAGAGAAGGACCAGCTCTGCTCTTCCACATTTGGCACAGGCAGGTGGCTCCAAGGCCACCCAAACAAGTCAAGAGGAATTCCACATTTCAAACCTAAAAAGCAGGAAAACCATCAAAAGGCTTTTCAGTCATGACAGACCATAACCTCCCCAAATTATTTCAATGCACATTTTCAATTCACTCCCAATCCCACCCCAGTCTCATGAGGGCTGTTGCTGTTATTGTCTATCACACAGCCGTGTTCAGGGAACTGATTTCCCAGAGGATTGGAAATTTTCCTGCCACCAGCTGCCATCAGCCCAGGGAGCCTGGCAGGGATGGGATGCAGCAGCCTAGGTAGGTGGTGGTCCAAAGGGAGATCTGGAGAATGAAGCACCCTGCAATGGCAAGAGAGACTGTTTTATAACCAGCAGTCAGAATTACTCAGGAAACCATAGAGGAAGCAATTGGAACTTGTTAGACAGGGAAACTTCCCCATTTTGTTTCCAAATGCACAGACCTGTAAGTCTGTGCTGAATTCCTCCTCTTTTAACCATGCATCTCGCAAACAAAGCAACGTTAATTAACACACAGCCCCAAAAGTGTTCAGCTGCCACCTCCTCCTCCCTCCAAAAGGGTGGATTGGTGTTGTTTTGACTTGAAAAAAACCCATCTATAACAAGCCTAAAGGGCTTAATGGTGCACAGCCTGTTCCCCAGCAAGCCCCACGCTGGCATTATGACTTGCACACAGGGTGCTTCAAGCCCTGCCTTTGAGCTGGCTCGAGTATTCCCAGCTGGAGAGAGAAGCAAACAAAGTAAACAGCAGGATGTGGAGCCCGGCCAGCCAGAGCACACCGTGCTCATCACACACCGCGGCTGCCAGAGGGACCGCCACCGAGCACGGGCTGGGCACAGGGACACGCAGGGAATGTGTTGGGAAAAACCTTCTGCAGTCCGAATAAAGGAGAACCAGGGAGCTGCAGTAAGCCTGGGAGACACACAGAGGGATGCAGCACAGTCCCAGTGTCCCTGCCAGCTGAAAGGACAGCCTAGGCTCTTGTGAAGCAGACCACAAAGTGGTGACACTTGAGGCAAGTGCTAGGAACCATGAGAGAAAGACTGTAGTAAACAGCCTGGGCTGCAGTTTGGCATCTCCCAAGGATGCTGCCCGGCTGCATGGCCCTGCTTTCTCCCCACAGGGGCTGTAAATCCTGGACCCCATGAGCAGCCAGTGAGGGAAGGAGCCCCAGGCAGAGGTCCCTGCCCTGCCCCAGTGCTTTTAGGGGGATGCAGACACCCAGGGCCACTCCTTCTCACCCACAGCTGACAGCCCCATGCCCAGCAGGCCATGAAGGCACCTTCTTCCTGGAAATTCTGCTTCAAGAGGAGCAGCAAGTCCCCAAAACCAATCCCTAGCCATGGCTGTGGCAGTCACAAGAGCTTGCTGCTTTGGCTGAGATGCTCCTCCACTGCACTGGTGACATCACTTTAGACACATAAAACCATGCTGGTCCCCAAAGAGGCCAAGATTTGGGTGCTTTCTCCATGGCATCCCCTGTTCACAGGAGCAATGCAAGGGGTAACCCAGCACCAAACCCTCTGCTCCTGGCTATGGATATCAGATAATGCCAGCACCATTCCAGCAGGACTCTGAACACCACCTTCACTAACCTCCTAACAGAGGTAAGCACAGCCCTGTCTCACAGCTGGGTCTCTGTCATCCACTTCTCCTGCAGGGATGGTTAAATAGCACTGCTCTCTCCCACAGAGATTCTTTGATTTCTCACACAGGATAATCTCACACTGCTTCCCTTCCCTCTGTGGGGATACAGCCACTCTCCTCAGCCTGCTGCCTGTGGGAGAGGTAGGCATTCCAAAATTGAGTTCACCCCTTAAAGTGAAGTCGGCCAACAGCATCAAAAGCTCTGGGGGAAGAGAACAGACACATGGACCATTGCACAACCTCCTTTCTCAGGAAACCTGGGCAGACAGCACTACCTGCCTCACACAGATTATTGCACCAGGCAGGAGCAAACCCAACTGTTGTTGCAATTAGTGTAAGCCAAACACATCCTGTTAGATCTGTACAAGTTTCTGTCTGAGGAGATTAACTCAAAGACCGGTACATGTCTCTGCTGGTAAGGTCAGCAAGGATGAAACCAGAGCTCCTGGAAGAGCTTCAGCTCACCAAGGAGTCAGAAGCCAAGCAACTTCATTGGGGAGCTGGACTCAGCCTCACAAAGATAAATAGATGCTTTCACTGAAACTGCAGGAGCTGCAGGAGTCCCACTGCACCCCTGTGGGCTGGAGGGACAGGCTGCCAGCTCCTTGTCCAGCAGGCAAAACAAGTGACAACTCTGGATAAAAGTGCTCAGATATCAGGGGTGAAGCCTCAGCTCTGCAGACCTCCTCCCAAACCATAAAACTTCTCCTTGCCCACTCACACAGCAAAGGTGGAGTCTACCTAGGTACCATTTTAATATTATTTTCTAATCTACTGTAACAGGAAAAGTTTATTTATTCACTCTTACAGTCATTCAACCCCTTAATTTAATCAACCTCAACAGCTTTTGGGTGGTCACCACCTCAATAACAAAGGTTGGAAAGTGGGAGAGGAGATGTACAAAGAAGTTTACAACCATGTGAAACAATAAAGATGGCACAACTCTCACAAATCTTTCCAAATCAGAGAAGTCTAAAAATACACACTATCTCTTATTTACTGATTTACAAGCAAAATGCATGCACTACTCCAAAAGAATCCAAAGGTGTTCAAAAGCCAGAAAGTCAGACTCAGATGACTTGTTTAAGGAGGAAAAATAATGAACAGAGTTGTTTATGGACCAACAGACAGGAACAGCACAAAAATACACTTAGCAGAGAAAAAGCACAAACTATTATGACACCTTTCAAAATAAAACATCACTTGGTTTGTTTAAATCTCCTCCTAAAACAGGAGAAGTCTCCCCATATTGCCAAAACAAATGAAATACAAGTGTGGATGTGACTCTGCCCCAGTTCAGAAGGGGACAAAGGTTTACAGTGAGTTACATGGACAAACAGAGCACAGGATGCTCTCCTGGCTCCCAGCAAGGCCAGACCACAGGCAGCAAAACCTCCAGCACCAGCCAGCTGCCCTGTGTCAGCAGCACCTGGCATTCCTGCCCATGCCTTTGCCATCTCCAGACAGGTGGGTGAGCAATGAAGTAACTGGGCATGAGAGAAGGGGACCAGGATGAGGAACATCCAGGATCAAGACATACCTCCTCACCCTTTGCAAATGACAGAGGTCATTGCTGACACAGACCATGGACACAGCCCTGTCATACCCCTCCATCCTCACATTCCCCTGGGGCTGCAAAGTCTTGTGAGAGAGGAGGAAATCCCATGCCTCCATGCACCTTCCAGCTCCAACTCAAAGCAACCACTTTGTGCTGGGAAACAGCCAAATTCGGGCTGCCTGCTCATGGACTGGGCTGCTGCAGAAGAGCTCATCCTGTCCAGACTGCTAGAGGACATTTTTTTAAACCTATGCTAAAGGACTGTTTCTGGTGCTTTTCCACAGCTCTGGAAGCCGGGGGGATGGCAGAGCCACAGCAAAAAGCAAGCAAAGGGTGCCCGGGGCTGCTCCCCAGGCAGCAGTGGTGGCAGAGCGAGCTCCAGGCTCCCCCCGCGCACACAGCGCAGCAAGGAGAGGCACCAGTGTTTGGACAACTGGAACACATTTAAGGGGCAATTTTTCACAGTGCCTCCAGCCAGGCCATTTCCTATGATCACTGTTTTATTACCCAGGACACAACCCATAAAGCAGCAGCTCCCCCACCACAAAGTCTCCCACCACCCCTACACGGACATCACCCACAGCAAGCCCCAGTGGACAAGCCCTACACACAGGACACCACTGGCACCTCATCTGTAACTGAGGCTGCAGATCAGTGTCCAGCAAACCTGTCACCTCCAACTGAGCATCTTGCACCAGTTCAACCCCAGCATCTCTCTGCACTGGGGATCAGCCAAACACTGCCACACACACTGCACTCACTGCCCCGCTGGACAGCCATCACTTCTTAGGAGTAATTTTTAGATGACAGATAACATAGAAAACTTGTGTTTATATTGGCATGCAGCAGGCTAAAACACACTATAAGTGAAATTATAAAGCAGCCTGAACACCAGCTAGGCAAAGCATATTTGGAACTTGCAGGTCAGTATTGTGGAGAGAGGCTTGTGAGTAGTTGGTGTTGATGGCAAACTCTCCAGAGCAGAGGCATATTCACAGCACTGAAAGACAACAGGGCTCCATCCTGGCAAGTGCCCATCCCAAAATCACAGGCTTCAGGCAACCAGAGGAACATGTAAGTGGTGAGGATGAATCCCTGTCCCTGTGTGTGGGCAAGTGGGAAACAGCACTGCCCAGACTTGGCATTCTGAATTTCTCATTTCCTCCTTGCACCTGAGAGTTTGTCTGCCTTCCTGTAGGGAGCAAAAAAACCTAAAAGTTGGAGGAGGTGGTCTAGGAAAAAGCATTTCAATTCAAGACTTCACATCCAAATTTCCACTGAACTCAAGAGGGTGTGCTCTCTAATATGAAAGGATTCATCTGAAAATAGGCACCTTCAAAGGGGAAACGTTTGCAATATGCAAGCAAGTATAGTTGAGTAGGATTTACAAGAATTACATTTAAGACTGCATCTCTGCCAATTTCAAAAAATAATGAGACTGCTCCAGCAGGTCCAAAAAAGACACCAAAGGAAAATTCACAAAAGTTACTGCCCCATTATGAGCAGCAATATCAACACTACCCAAACCCTACCTCCCACCCTCGGGGAAAAAAAAAAAAAGGCAAATTCTCTTGCACATAAAACCTTTATCTCCAGAACAAAGCTTTAGGCAGCTAATGCATTTTTAAATGCAACTTGTGTATAACATCTTAAGCATCTGTAGCTCTACATCAAATTGTTCAATTGTTAAGTCTCCTATACTTTTCCTCCTGAAATCCACACAAAGCCACTGTGGGAAGCTACAAAACTGCCATGGCAGGTGCACATAACCAACCATCCTGTCTGCACATCCAGCATGGTTAATAAAAGCTACACAGATGGCTGCAGTTTGAGACCTGTCCTTCAGTTCTTACTCAAACTGCAGATGGAACCACGTGGAAGTGAACCATGCTCCTGGAACTGGACGTGACACGTCATCAGGTCTTGAGAGGTGTCCTCAAAATAGCAGGGCCTGCTTCTAGACATCTCCAAAATTATATGGTTGTGGCCTGAAAGACAACGTGCTGAAAACATAATGAGGGAGTGTAACATATTACATATGTTGTGGTCCTGCTCTGAAGCCAGAGGAGGCTGGGGTTGTAGGACTCGTGCTGCAGCACAGGACTTGGTTAACTATTAATGGATGACTCAGCTACAATAATAATAGGTATTTCATGTGGTGCATTGGCACAACGGCACCCCAGTCCTTGACTTAGGCCTCTATGCATGCTAAGAAAAAAAAAAATATCATAGTACATCATTTAATAGCTGGATGTACCAGGAAACAGGTATTTTTCCAGGGTGTGCAGGAAAAAACCCTTTGTTTCTTCCTGCACACCCTGGAGCCTCACACTCTGCTTCTTTCTTCCCATGCCTCTAAAAACCAGCAAGGGACCTCTCAAGAGAGCTGTCAGAGGGTGCGCAGGTTTGCATGAGAACACAACCCAGACCAAGGTGCTTTATTTATTTACCGTTATTCACCAAAGCTAACTTTATGTTAAATCCCTCCCCTCACCCTACAAGAGGTGCTAATTCCTGCCCAGCCTAGGTCCTGCAGAGCTGATCAACCTGAAGCCTGGATTTTCCACAGATGGCTCTTCGAAGCAACATTAGTCTAAATTATCTCTGCTGCATTCATCCACATGACCCCATCCAGCTCCACACTGCAAGACAAGGGAGTCACACTGGGTGATTAGGTTAGCAGCACAAAATGATTGTGTTAAAAGCTGATGAGCTGAGCTAACTCAATCCAAGGTGTCTGGCAGGGAAGCCAATGAGATCAATTAAAAGCCCTGCAGCCCTAATTGAGAGTTTCTGGGTGCGGCTGACATACCACTCAGGGCCAATACACAAATCAGGGACAATACACAAGTTCTGAGCAGAACTGGCTACTGAGGAATGAGAGCCATCATCCCAATTTGCAGCCACTCAAACTTCAAGATAAAACCCGAAACCCTCTTGGAGGGATCAAAGCACTCAGAACCCAAAGGCAGGCACTGCTTGTGCATGCCCAGGGTGGCACTCAGCAATTCCCAGCCGCCCCGCTGGGAGATGCACGTATATTCATGAGCCCAGGTGCAAGCACAGAGTCAGGAGGGCATTTCAGGGACAATTCTTGGGGGATTTGCCTCAACATGAAACCACCTTGAGCCCTTCCAGCAAGCTCTTCTGAAGCTGCAGTCTGGGAGCATCCTTCCAGTGCTCTCGGACTTCCTAGCACCAGGTGAGGCTCACACACCAAATAAAGCCCCACTTCGAAGCACTTCCACATCTGCCTAAATCCCCCTCAGAGACAGGACTCCAGCAGCAGCTTAAGCAGGGAAGTGAAATCTCACCCATGCTCGAGGAAACATTTAAGTACCTGAAGTGCTTTGTTGAAGTGTCTGGGGTCCCAAACGTACTAGTCTACCACCTTTTAGCTTCTTGATGCCAACAAGCAAAGGGATAACACAATCAACCTCACACTGGCTCCTTAAATTCCAAGCAGGAAATCCTGCAAAGCTCAGCCACCCCCAAACCTTATATCCAGAAAAATGTAGAGCACTTTGCACAAGCAAAGGAAAAAAAATATTAAGCTGTACCTAACACATAATAGTTGATTTTTCTAGAGAACACTTGATGGTGTGTTAGATTTTTTTCAACTGCCTACTGAGACGCTGGTTCCCTTTCCCTGGGAATTTTCCCTCTGCAGCTCCTCCTCCCCCAGCTCCCAGACCATCCATTCTCCCCTTTTCAAACTGCACCCATTGTAAATGGCACTGAATATTAACACAGCCCATTGAGCACTTGCTTCTTTTGTATGGGACCCCTGCGTTTCAAATTGCAGTCACTGTAGAGAGGAAAAGTCTCAAAGTGATTAAATGCCATGAAGTTTCTCAAAAGGGGAGAGGAATATGCAGAGGAGGCTGAGGGGGTCCTAGAGCCTTTCACTAGAAGCCAGGGGCTTCTGTGAGAGCCAGAAGGGCTTCTTAAGTGAGGGTATTTTTTCCTTTGTCACCAGTCTCGTATTTACTTTTAATCCTAGTCCGATGAGCCAATTTCTGCCCCGGCTGTGGCTCAGTGAGGGATGGAGACGAGAAGCTCAGACAGCAGATGCAGAGGGCTCGCTGTTAACTGCTGCCCTCCTGTAGGAACTGATAAATAAATAATGCGGCATGCTGAGGGTGGTCAGCGAATCCACCGACACATGTTCACACAGGAAGGGTGGATTTACTTGCAAGCACATGTATTTATTTGTGCTTAAGAAGCAGGCCGGAGAGGCACTGCTTTACAAGGAGGGGCTCCGCTGTTACCCACCGGGGCCAAGCTCCAGCGCAGGAACTGCAATCCCCCAGGGTGCAGAGCCATCCTGCCCTGGGGCTGGGCACTCTCCGGAGCAGCGCCACCGGCAAGGACAATGCTCCGGGAAGCACCAGATCCAAGTGTGTCACTGCAAGCCAGGCAGGAGTTCTTTCACAAGCACCACCGGCTCCCAGCACTGTCCCACCTGAGCAGGAAAACCTCTCTGAAGCACCCCCCAGCAGGGAGCCACTGGCTTCGCAGGATGTCTTTGCGTTTTCACCATTGCCCCAGGAGGAGGGAGAGGGACCAGCCACCTGCACCGATCCACATCCCTCTCCTAAGCCATCCTTCCAAGCGCTGCAGCCCCCCCGGGCAGCCGGCACACGCTGAGAGCTCCGCAGCTGCGCGGGGCCAGGAGCCCAGGGTGACCATTACTTAATCTTTGTTCCATTATTTCAGCAGGCCTGGAAGCAGGACATGCAGGAGAGGCACTGCCAGCAGCACTCCCCCCTCCCAGCACTGTCAGCAGGAGAGTCCCCCACACCACCTCCTCTTCCAGCATCTGCAGGCGCGGACTTACTCCAGAGCCCAAGAGCGAGTAATGCCCTTCTCCCAAAGAATCCCATGCAACCAGCACCAGCACAGCCCCTTACCAAGCAAGCAAAGAAGCTACCCTACCCTGTGAAAGCAAAGCAACAACACCTGACACACGAAAACCCCAGTTTAGCATGAAATTTACGTTTACAGGTAATTTTGAACATTCAGCTTCATTGCCTTGAACAAAATCTCTTTGTATGTATGCACTTGAGCACAGCAAGAGACTGCTCCCGACTCCTAGCTCAAATGCACTTCCAGGCCCTAACCACTGACAGGCACCCACAGGACTTTAAAAAGCATTCAGACACTTTGCCCTGATCTCTCCAGAGAGCAGCAGCACCATGCAAAGAGCCAACACGCACGCAGCTGCTGCCTCGGGGCAACTTATCCATATAGCCAAGCCCTAGAGCCTTCCTGGGAAACAGAGAGCAGCTCTTAGCCCAGCTCTCCTGGGTACTTGAGGATGCTGCCTTTTCCCAGACGTGCCAGGCACATGCACACTGACCCAGAGGCAGAAGGGTCCATGCACGGATGGCCAGTATCCCCCAAATATCCCCTAGTCATTTGGGTCAAAAATGCACATCTGTTTAAAATAAAAACTTTCTCTCCTGCAGACCATGCTAGCAATGAATTAGCTATCCAGCCACAGCCTCACTGCCCCTAAATCTTCTCACCAAAAATGTGTACCTAAAATACTATTGCTTTATCACTAAATAAGAAAGGAAAAACCCTCAGTCATACACGATGCCTAAAGGAAATCTCTCTTCTGTCACTCCTCAAAAATCAAGATGCATGGAGAGACAAAAGCAGAGGATGTGCCACATCACCAACACTGCTGGAGCCTTGGCTTTTTTGGGGCACGAAGCATTCTCTACCTCAGCTTAGCCCTAAACTTTATGCCACACTTAACACTCTACTGCAAAAACAAACTTCAGACTGAAACACCACAAGATACAAAGCACCTCCAGCAGCTTCAAAGGGAGGCACTGCAAAGGCACTGTGCACATCAGCTGCCCAGCAGAGTTTGATTCTCCCGGCTTTCCCCATGGATCAGCAACCCTTCCCAGCTGCAGCTGGGTGCTGGTGCAAGGACGGGATGGGTCATGGCAGTGTTGCAACGTGCCCTGTGCAGCAAGTCAAGAACACTTATATAACTGCTACACAGTGCTGAGCTGCCTGTTGCTTTTAAGGAAAAAAAACGAAAAAAACCCAAAAAAAACCCAAAAAAAACCCCCCAAAAAACCATCCATACCACACTACATTAAATGTGAGCAACTGCAGCCCCTCTGCGTATTAGTTATCCCTTCTGAAAGCTTGGGAGAAAAATTACAGCTCCGAGCTCTAGTGCCAGCAGAGAATTAACAATGGTTTCAAAAAGCCCCAGTGCTTTTCCTCGGTACTGATAGTCCTGTTGACAAAATACGCGGCGTGATTAAGTCTGTTCCAGAACCCTCCCCGGCTGCCGAGCCGCATTTCCAACCCGACAAACAAAAGCTTTATCTCCAACACACTGAAAACCGACTCCAAGCACTGCCTCAGCATTGTGGCACTCGTTAGGAATAAAGATAAACTGCTAAGGAGGGATTGTTCAATAGCGCCTTAATGAAGTTAAAGCACTGCCACCAGAGTCACTGGAAACTGGATTTATCTCGTCTCCTATTAGCGATCGAACATGCCCAAGCTTATCACCCCGGGGAGCAGACACCTCCGGCGGGACACAGCCTGCGCAGAAGGGATGGAGATGAGGGATGCACAGCTCCAGCACCGCCTGTCTCTCCCCAGTTTATGGCTGGAGAACACGCACCCCCCGGACAGCACTCCCGCATCTGCCACGGACCACTGCAGACCTTCACGTTTGCCTTATTTTTCTTTAAAAGTGCACGTTAAAAAAAAAATAAAAACAAAACAAAACAAATCCAAAAAGTAACAGAGATACTTGCACAGAGGTAACTTTTCTCTAGCACATGGTGCTTTCATAGAGGACATTGAACCACTAAAGAAGCGTGTTACCAACTCTCTGCACAAAAAATGAACATTTATGATCCCACCAAGCCTGAAAAACATGCTTCATCCCTTTGTTCCTAAACTGAAAGAGGTAATTTTAAGTAATACTTAGTAATTAGAAACAGTATTACTCTAAAACCAAAATGTTTGCAACAGCTTCAACGTCTTCTTTTTACAGCAGCTGTGGAGAAGGGAAAAAGCTTCAATGTTGCATTTTCAGATACAAAAGCCATCATTTTAACCAATTCTTTGGTTAGTTTGTAACATACAAAGTTACAAACCGTATGTATTCTAAGTGTCTAAAAGATCAACAGTCCACAGGTCCATAGCAGAAGATTTATACGTGCTGTTACTTCGCCAATAAAATTTAAACTCAACACAAGACACCCCAAAACCTGCTCCATTTGAAAAAGACACTCCTGGGTATTAGCTCTCCCGAAAAGACCACACAACAATAAATTTGTTCTGTCTGGGCTATTAACGCACTTCCTTGCCCGAACGAAGAGATACACTGTCCTATTTTCGGAGGTGCATGGGAATGCTGGAATTATTACAAGCTTGCACTGAAGGTGATGGAAGGATCCTTCAGAGCAACTCAGCAACAGGTGAATGGGATGAGTCAGGGCTTTAATGCAGAGGCCACACGTTCCTCTCAATATGACACATGATAATTTCATGTGAAACAAGGCATTTCTACAGCCAAAAGTGAATACCACCAGGAGAATCTGACAAATCTCTAATAATTCTTCTTAATAAGGAGCTGGATGATCTCCAGCAACATTTCAGTGTCGGTCCTCTCTGCTGGCAGAGCTGAGGATATCTATTATAACCAAGGGTTTTAGAAATTCGATAATATATAAGCCTGTCCAAACAGCAGAAAGGCCCCGCAACAGAAGTGCTGTTTCCCCTCTTCCCTTCTGGATCCTGATTTCCTCAAGTTAATTAATAGTTGAGGGCACTTATTTTTACAAGTTTGTGAGTGCACACACATACTCTCAGTTCTCCTGGACTGTTAAACGACTCGAACTGTCAATGCTGAGCACACTTTCCCCCCCAGATCTCCTGAGCTTCAAGCGTCTGATGTTTTATTCCAGCTTTTACCAGCCCAGAGCAGTGGTCACACAACCGGGAGCGGACCCGCTGCACTTCCCGGGAAATGGCAGTGACACCGTCCTGCGCCTGGACACGAACCTGAGCACTTTAAAACACCCTTTTAGGGATAAAAAACATCCCACGGTGCTGCAGCAACCACCAGGTACCGGGCTCTACGCTCAGCTGCCACCCAGGACATACGATACACCGCAGCTTAATAACTTCGCTACACACACAAGTACTGAGGGAACGCAGCCAGCCGCGCCGCTTTACTGGAAAACACCTGGATTTTACTGAAATTCCCCAGAAGCCCTCGACTCCCTTTCGACCCTCCGAACTTCACAGCCTAAAAAGTTGGCAGCATTAAAAGCCAGAAGGGCGGGCGCAGCGGCGGCGCTGGGGTCCCGGTTCGGGCACCCGGGCGCGCCCCGCTCCGCAGCCCCGGGACGGCGCGGATGGATGGACGGACAGATGGATGGGTGGACGATGTCCTAATAAGGATTCGGAAGCCCACGCTGCCCGTTATCTCCAGCAGATCCCATCGCTGAGAGGCCAAACCCGCTCCCGGCTCCCTTTCCTCCGGGACAGCCGGAGGCCAGCCCCGCATGGGACCGAGATACGGCGAGTCCCGAGCTCCCACTTTTCACCCGGGACCGGCATCGCACTCGACGCCTCCATCACCCCCGTCCCCGCGCCGGGTGGGCGCCAGAGGGGAACCGGATCACGGGACAAGTTTCGCACCGCGCAGCCCAGCGCCTGCAAGGCGGTAGCGGCCACTTCGCTAAAATAAATAAACCAGAGTTTCGCGAGGATTTTTTTTTAAAGTTTTCGTGTTGTTGACAACAAGCCAAAGAGCGGTTGCCTAGCTGCCCAGACCCCTCACC